>CAJFCP010024349.1:0-12760 GCA_904066005.1 Synergus itoensis | reverse complement strand
AAAGGCCAATCAAATCGATCAATTCTTTCAAAAGTTATCGTGCTCACAAGAAAAAATCTACAGACAGACAGACAGACAGACAGACAGACAGACAGACACATTGGTAAAAACATGTTTTTTGGGTTCAGGGGGTCACAAAACGTCGACATTTGACAAAAAATGGGGGGGTCAAATTTTACACAAAACTAATACTTTCTCTGATGAGAATGTAAAAATATTTGTCCTATTTAAAACTTAGGCAATATTTTTTCATATATTACGTGTATTAAAGGGCAGTCTGTCATTTTCAATGACTTTTTGCAAACATTTTTTGTTTGCAGTAAAATTAATTTATTAATGACAAACTTTTAGTACATAAAAAAGAGGTTTGAAGGTAACTCATTGTCAGAAAAATTTTTTTTTTCTTAATGTAAATATCTACAGTATGGCAACCAGAAGTTATCCCATTTTGAAAGTGGCTGATACGATATCTCGACTTTGGGCCATTCAAAACAGAAATCTCTGTGTAATTAATGAAATATAAACTGGTACGCAGAAAAAAATTTGGTAAAGATGCTGCACTACCTCTAGTATAGCTGTGTCACCACAATAAAGGGCGACTGCAGCAGAAGGAGTTCTTTGTTCCTTTGACAAAGTCAACTGCTCTATCAAAAAGGGGCAGTTTCTGGCCCACCCTGTTGGAAGTAAAGAGATAAAAAGAGATAGTAATTTGCGGATAGAAAGAGATAGAACTTTTCGATCTCTTTCAAGTAGTCGATTTGCATCCCCAAAACGCTATCCCTTTCTATCCACTACTGTATCTCCGAGTCCGGTGATATCTATCTCTTTCTATTTCTCAGTTTATCTTTACACAGAAAAAATTTTTATTTCTTTCTATCCCTAAATCTACCTACTTTTCCAGAAATTGTTATCTCTTTCTATCCCTGCAGTTATCTCTCCCTTATTAACTTATTAATTTTAATATTTTAAACACTCATATTAATTTTATAAATACACTATTTGGTACATAAATATTATTCTAATCTTACCACTAACGCACATATAACACTGGAAAATCTTTATCTATATGGACACGAACCTGCGCGCATCGAGTCCGCAATTCTGTGTTTAATCAATATCACTCATCCAATGTAGCTCTATCCCAATCTATCTATTTCTTATGTTTATCAAACTCTATCTTTTTAAATTTTTTTGTCAGTCGTCATAATCACTAACCTCTTTCTTTTAATTTCCTCATTTCTAACCCAGCCTCTAAATCTATCACATCATAAAGATTGGAAAAAATGTAAACAAATATTTTATTTTTAATGATAAACACACCCACCTCCTGAAAATTCAGATATTTACTAAAAAAAAATTCGTGGGTCTGGAACGACCCGCGATAAACAAATCGGGTTAATTAAACCATTTTAAAAATATTGGAAAATTTAAAGAATACATACAAAATTTCATCTACCAGGAAACAAAAAGAAAAAAAAAAATTCAGAATGATGCAGCCAAGGACAGTTTATAGACATCCGCACTTCCTTAAATGGTGAGCACCAGGAGAATGGTGAGTGTATTCGACATTGGCAACGTCATGAATATAGCACTCTGTTCAACATGACACCATTTGTCAGAGAAATATCTATTCCTCTAAGGTACTTTTTCTATCTAGTAAATTCATGAAATGCCTATACATTATATAAAACTAGCTGTGAAGTAAATCTCGGGTGTATTATTTAATCCTATTTATATTTTTTGTGCTCATTTTTATTCATTATTTTTTCTCGAAGCAAGGAATCTTTTAATGTAACCAATTAACCATTCATATTTTTCAATAAAATGTATTAATATTAGATTATTTGATTTTTTATGACGCAGGAAACGTTTTACTTTCTTATACATATATTAGCTTTGAATTTTGGTTATTTGAAGACGTATATATAAAAACGAAAATTTTCAAAATTAAAAATAATCATAATTTTCTCAATATTCAGTAAAATGCATTAACCTTAAAGATCAATTGATTCGCCTCCTCGACGCAAGGAATCTTTCTTTCCTGTACATAAGCTTTGAATTTTGATTTAAGAAGTTATAGTCAAAAAATCAATTTCACAAAAATGGGGTTGTTTCACAATTTTAGGTAAAGTAATTTTTGAATACATAATTTTAATATAAACTTAAAGTGCATTTAAATTTTTTTTTCTGATGAGTTATTCAACAGAAAACAATTATTAAAAATTGAGGGCGGGAAAACGCTTATTCAAGTTAATATCACGTGAATGTCACGTGACACAGAGGTTCTCATAATTATTAATATGTAATATGACGATGTGGTTTTGGTTGAAATAAACGAAACTATTTTTATTTGATACCTTTACTTGTTATTTCTTATTTATTATTTTCTATATTTGACAATAACAAGAACTTCTATATCACAGTATTAGAGGTATTAGGCACAGTAGTGCATTAAATGAAATCTTTTGAGAATATTTACGAAGTCATAATTACCTTAACCCGTTGTGGTCACTCGGGGTCCATTTGACCCCAGGCGAAGTTTGAAGTCTAATATCTAAAATTTTCTTAAAAATATAAATTTTTTTAGTATTATATTTCATGTTAACCTCTACCTCTTTAATTTTACAAATTTCACTTCAATCATCAAAACAAATATGATTTTTTCGACGGATTATTATAAATTATTTTTTTCTTAAAAGTAAACTATCTTGCAAGTACAAAACCAAAATATTGCCACTTTATCTGAAAAATTGAATTTTTTATGAATTTTTATGTGAAAAAGTTAAGATTTGATAAATTTTTTCTTTATATTTTTTCCACGTAGGGTCCACCTGACCCCTTATGACCAACACGTTATTATTCGGAGGTGTGACCACAACGGGTTAAAACTCCGATACCATAAATATGTCTATTTTCTATAGACTTCTGCTATTGGCTTTTACGAAACCTTCGTTTGGCATTTTTTTAAACAATATTTTAAACATAATTAATTTTTTAAACATATTTGAGAAACACTGACACTTATAAGCTGAGATTGGTCGAAAATCCGACCCTTATGACGTCAAAGTGGCCCTCCAACTGAAATTGTCATATAAAATTCAAATTTCAACATTAAATTAAAAAGTAGTAAACGCAATATGTAATAGTACATTTCGTTAATAGTGCGGGATTGTGATTTTAGCCTTGTGTGAAATGATCACACAAGGCTGAAGTCACAATCCCGCACATGTATCGAATCGTATTTTTTGATACGACGTGTGCGAACTTTGATTTAGCATACACTTGCGTGCGCAATATCGAGCTTTGCGCACGGCGTGAAAAAAATAAAATATTTTATGGGCGCTTTTAAAATTATAATTTTATAAACTATAAGTTTCATTCATTATTCTACGCTTTTGTATTTTTTTCTTTATTATTTCTTCTATTATTTTCTTATTATTTTTCTGTATATAGCTAAATAACTCCTGTACCATGATGTTAATAAAGCTACAATTAAAAAAAAAAAAAAAGTTTCATTCATTGGAAAATTGATATCTAACTTTGAAAACAACCCTATTATAAATGTACATAAAAATGTTAAATATCAATATTTTGAAAAATCCTTGGGTACGTTTTGAGACATTGATTGTCGACAATACACACATCCGGACAATTGATTAGAATGTGTTATTAGGCATTTATCAACTGCGGAAACTATTTTAAAAATATTGGAAAATTTAACGACAACAAAGCTTCCTCTATAAGGAAGCAAAACAGACTGCATATCAACTTAACTACGAAATACTGTACCACGGAGAAAAATAATATTTATAGCAGGCATTAAAAAAAAAACATTTAATTTATTACACAGGCACACAAAAAGAAAGGTCCTGTTCTCGGAACCAGACTAGCATATCTTTATATTTTTTGAGTCGCTAAATCCGAATCCGGTGTCTTTTTGTCTCAATCAGGTCAGGTTAAAGGTCATTTCAAGGTCAAATCCTGAAAAAATAATCAAATTGATTCAAATTAATATTTCTCTATATTTTTGGGGTTGTTGAATCCAAATCCTATGTCCGTTTGATCCGATAAGGTCAAATTGAAAGTCATTTAAAGGTAAAATGTGTTTATTCTGCCAAAATTGAATTTTTGATTGCAGATTCTGAAATAACAGGAAATTTTACGCCTAGATGTGTATTCAATTTTTTTGGTAATATATCCCCCAATGTCATTTCAAGGTCACTTCATTTTATTGTATGGAGGGTTCATATGACAATTGCAAAAATAAGAAAATGTGTCTTCACGGGACTAAACTACTAAATTATTATGTTTTCGGGGTCACTGAGTTAGAATCCGAGGTTCGTTTGCCTCCAATATGTCAGGGTCAAGTTCATTTCAAGGTCAAATCCAGAAAAAATGTTAAAATCTTTTCGCATCATCTCTCCATTATATTTTTGGAGTCTCTGGAACATACATTTTGTATCTCTTGCGTTTTTTTCCTTTTTCTGCGATGCAGGGGTTCTCACAAGGAACCCCAGTATCGGCGGTTGGTCTGGGTGAGCAAGCGGGCACGCAATCGTCGTTATCAAGCGACCGCAGCTTTACATTGGTGGAAAACTTGGCTACTGTAGAGTCTATCACTACAAGTTCGGGTCACATATGCGATAAGGATCCAGATTCATTTTGCTATGTTTGTGGTAAGCAAATAAAGCACCAAAGAATCGCAAACGTATTTCAGAACGTAGAAGGAATATGTATAAGGATTGTTTTGATTTGAACATGATAGATGAAGGTAATGATCGGGTACCACACATCATTTGTGCTTCTTGTAACACAATTTTCCATCGTTGTGATAAATCTCGAGACAAGAAATATCTCTGTTTTTCTATACCAGTACATTGAACCACACAGTAAAAACTAGGCATTCTTTTGAAATCGGGATCCTTTTTTAAAGCGTTTTAATATGATCCCCACAAGAGACTGTTTTAATACCAATTTTTGTCTTGTTTTATACTGTACTAACTTCAGATTAAACAATACGATACCGAAAAACAAACTAAAATGATTCAGAGAATGCACAGTTTTAAATAAAGCAAACTTCATGCGAAATTGTGAAGATTGCGAAGGAGACGGTTGCGAGCTTGGAGTGTATTATCACTTTTGCTAATCCCTATTTTACGCATGACATAACCCTGATTAACATTTCTTTGACAGTTGAAGCATTTATTTTATCAGATTTGTATGTTGACAGATGATAGGGTAAATACACCAATAGATGGACACCCCCCAATAGATGGACAAATATTATTTCAAAAAGCAATTACATTAAATTTAAGAACGAAATTGTGAAGTCATAATTGTTTTTTATGACTACATAAAGTTCTGAGTGCAAAAAATAATTTTTTTTTAATCTTCTTATTTAAAATAATAATAAAAAAAAATTATTTAAATTTAACGTTGTTTGTTATTACTATTAAAAATGAATGGAAAAAATAAGGTATGTACATTTGATTATGTTTATATTTCAATAACAAAGCTATAAATATAGTATTAAAATAATAAAATCAAAAAAAAATAAGAAAATTTAGCGTCCATCTATTGGTATTGGCTGTCCATCTATTGGAGATTTTGTCCATCTACTGGGGTTTTTGCTTTTTTCTTAAATTTTCCTTTTTTGTTAATTACTACGAAAATTAACAAAGTTTTAGTTATTTTTTTTTAGTTAATTACATATTTTTACATAAATAAAATTTATTTAATTATAAATTATTTATATTTTACTATATTGTTTTGCTAAAGGAACATGAGAATTTGCTTAAACGTCCATCTATTGGGGTATTTACCCTACGCACTTCGGGTCTATTTTAGTACGAAAATCGTACCTCTTTTATCAGATTGGTGAATCAATTTACAAGTGGTATTGTTTTGCAGTGCGTACTGTTTTAATACCGAATTTAGGTTCAAAAGAATGCCTAGTTTTTACTGTGCAAAGCGCAATCTAGAGAAGATTGTTATTTCTGCAAAACAAATTTGACTGGGTACAATATCAAAAATAAATCACATATAAAGTATGCTAACGTTACAAGTGTAACACTACCTGTTATTTCCAACGAGGACAATACGAACGAACGGAATTTTATTTCATATGGTATGGAAATAGACGAGATTGAAGCAAATGTTGAAAGAGAAAATATAGATGAGCGTAGAGATTGTGTGAATGAAGATGAACAGTACGATGATGATAGTAAAAATAAGAGCTATATGAGTGGAACTGATAGCGAAGATGAAAGATGCACAAGTGAAAATGAAACTGATAGTGACGATGAAAGATACGAGTATATGAGCGAAAATGAAAGTGGTAGCGAAGATGGCCGAACTAATGACGAAGAAAGTGAAACTGAAGATGATTCTGATTAATACGTTCCAACGGATTGGAAGAAAAAAGAGCCTCAATTGTTCTCACAGAAAGAACTGAACGATTTCATTCGTAACATGGGATTGCCTAAAGATGTTGCCGAGTACTGTGCTTCCACGTTGAAAGAGAGAAATCTGCTGAAGAAGAAAACGAAGGTAACGCTTTACAGGACAAGAGAAAAAAAGTTTTGGAGTTTTTTCTCTCGTAATTCAAATAAGTCTCTCGTTTATTGTAATAATGTCAAAGGATTAATCGACGAATTAATGCCCGATACTTACAGTGCTGATCAATGGAGACTTTTTATCGATTCTAGTAAATGTAGTCTCAAATCAGTCTTACTCCACAATACTAACGTATACGCAATACTAACGTATATACCAGTTGCGAATTCGACTGTTATGAATGAATCGTATGAAAGTTTGAAAACTCTATTAGCAGCAATAAAATATGATGACCACAAATGGCAAGTTTGCGGAGATTTTAAAATCCTCAGTGATACTGGGACAGCAATCTGGTTATACCAAAAAACCGTGTTATCTTTGTAAAGATAACACGGAGGTATTGATACCTCTATTACATATAAAATTAGGACTCATGAAACAATTCGTCAAAGCGTTGAATAAAGAAGGCGACTGTTACAAATACTTACGAGATCAATTTCAAGGTCTATCTGATGCTAAAGTAGGAGCGGGAGTATTCGATGGACCTCAGATCAGAAAAATGTTCAGAGACGATCACTTCGTAACTCAAATGAGCCCTATTGAGAAGATTGCGTGGATCAGCTTCAAGAAAGTTGGTAGTAATTTCCTAGGCAATCATAAGAGCTCAGACTACAAAAAAATAATATCTGACATGGTTGAGAATTTCAGGAGTTTGGAATGTAACATGAGTTTAAAATTACATATGATGGACAGTCATGTGGACGAATTTCCAGATAACGTTAGCGATTTCAGTGAAGAACAAGGAGAACGTTTCCACCAAGATTTTAAAGATATAGAACGAAGATTTTAGGGTAGATGGGGTGAAAACATGATGGCAGATTTATGTTGGATGTTGCATAGAGAAAGCACAGAAAATGGAAAAAAACGCAAGAGAAATCCCTTGCACAGATCTTTTGAGGATAAAGGAGTACGTTATAAAAGAAGGCGAAACGATAAAGAAGTAGCAGAGTGAGATACAAAATGCACGTTCCAGCGACTCCAGAAATATAATGTAGAGATGGTGCGAAAAGATTTGAACATTTTTTCTGAATTTTACCTTGAAATGAACTTGACCCTGACATACTGGAGGCAAACGAACCTCGGATTCTAACTTATTGACGCCGAAAACATATTGATTTAGTAGTTTAGTCCCGTGAAGACACATTTTTTTATTTTTGCAATTATCATATGAACCCTCCATAGAATAAAATGAATGACCTTGGGGGTTATGTTATAAAAAAAATTGAATACATATCTAGACGTAAAATTTCTCGTTTTTTTAGAATCTGCAGTCAAAAATTCACTTTTGGCAGAATAAAAACATTTGACCTTGAAATGACCTTCAATTTGACCTTGTCACATCAAACGGACATCGGATTTGGATTCAACAACCCCAAAAATATATATAAATATCAATTTGATTCAATTTGACTATTTTTTTCAGGATTTGACATTGAAATGACCTTCAACCTGACCTGATTGAGACAAACGGACACCGGATTCGGATTCAGCGACCCAAAAAAAATAAAGATATGCTAGTCTGGTTTCGGGAACAGGATCTTTTTTTTGTGTGCCTGTGTTGTCAATTCAAATATTTGATATATGATATAATATCATGTTACGAATTTTATAGTATATTTCTTTGAATCAATTATGTTTTTCAGCACATGAGGAAAAAAATCATAGGAAAATATGAAAAAATTACAATTTTTAACTCCTAATTCTTCTGATACAATATTTTTCATGTATTTAATACCGTACTATTTGTTTTTATTTGATTGAGAAAAAGGAAAAAAAATAAAAATCAATTTTTGAATTATTAAATTAAGGGAATATGGTGGATAAGACTATTGAAAATGAGAATTACTTGTAATTTTGACAGAACGCGTATTATAGCTTACTTGAGCTATGGTTCAAATTTCGTGACCCTTCAGAACCTCAAACCCGATAAATAAATTATTGAAATTAACATGTGATTTTATGGGAAAATGCAGTTTTCGTCACGGACGTAGTAAATATAGGGACGGAGCACATTGCAGTTCGGAAGGCCCCGCCGGGGAGTAAAAGGGGTCGACCAGTCGCCATCTTGGTCTGACCTTCTAGTCCAGGTAACTGGTACTTTTTTTCCGTAATAATTCCCAGACGCAATTTTCTTTCCGAAATAGCTACTGGATGGGGTCCTGAATGACCCTTAAAAATGTGTGCCGTGGATCGATTGCCAAAGGGGTTTTTTTTTTAAAAAGAATTTTCAAAATTCAAGTTTGCATGGACGGACCATTTCCATTGCGTTGTACAAAAAAAAAGTTCAAATTAAAAAAGATAATGTGCAAAATTCTAAGAAAAACAAACAAAAGCGAACCTTCTATCTCTAATAGGTTTCGAGTTATAGTCATTTCAAAAAACCACTTTTTTTCTGAATTTCGTCGAAAAATCACTACTTTTGGAAATTTTGTCTGTACCGGCTAACCTAATGATTTTATAAAAAAATTTTCAACAGATGAGTGAAATTTCATGTATTTATCTTTAATTTGCCGTAAAGGGCAAAGTCCTAACCCTAATAGGTCAAAAGTTATGACCTCTCAAATTGGGCTACTTTTGACCCATTTTTCCGGGCAATTTCCCTCTGCGGAGTTTTCTTGTAACAGGGTGTTCTATGGGCAAATTATGATAGTGATGCCAGAGAATAAAATAAAGTAAACAAAATTATGCGTCAAAGAAAAAAAAAGAGGATCTTCTCGTGCTATTAGTTCGTGATTTATGATCTCTCAAAAACTCCTTTTTTTTACATTTTTTCCCTAGAATTCGAAAAATTGGGATTTTCAAATATACCACGTTTTTTTTTTTGATCTGCGGACAAAACGCAGGGGAGAGAAATTAAAATAGACTCAATTCTGCGCAAAATGAAAGAAAAGAGGATATCTTAGCTCTAATAGGTCACGAGTTATGACCTTGGAAAGTGGAGCTTTCTTGCATATAATCATCTGAGTTCAACATACGGGGCAAGCACAGCCATATTTGAATGTTTTAATGCAAATGAAGTGTCTAGCTCTAAATGCAAGTAAAAAATATATAATTTTTTTATTAATAAACAATGCATTTTTTATAACAAAATTACATAAACATCTTTTTTTAATAATTTGTTTACAATTTTTCAGTAATTTTACGGTTAGAATGGTATTATCATATATTGTGGTAATAATAAAATAGTCATTGTTTATAAATACTTATTAAATTTAAATTAAATTTATTAAAAATTTTTAAACAATTTATAAAATTGTTTATAAAAAAGAAGAGTCTCTCTTTACCTCTCAGGCACTCAGTAATTGTTTATTGCTAAGAAAAGCCATATTTTATATTAATAATATATTCAAATAACTATTTAAGCTTGCAAGTACTGAAAAGCGGTAAAAAATATTAAAACTAGCTGTCAAGTTGTATTAAATTTTGTGCTCATTCAATGAGCACTTTGCTTCCTGTATGCAAATATGATTTGCTTCCTCATAGAGGAAGCATTAAGTATTTAATTTTCTTTACATCAGCATTAAATTTTGATTTGAGAAGTTATATTCGAAAAACTCTTTTTCGAAAATTACAATAAAGCATATGTAACTTTCTTATTTTTGAATGAAATGGATTAATCTTATTGGTCAATCGATTCGCCTGGAGACAATGAAACTTCATTTACCTAACACCAGCTTTAAATTTTTATTATTTGAGAAATTATAGTTGAAAATTTGAATTTTTAAAAAATAATTTTTTATAACTTTCTTATTTCTTAATGAAATGCATTAATGATATAGGTCAATCGATTCATCTCGACACAAAGAATATTTATTTTCCTCACGTCAGGTCAAATTTTGATTATTTGAAAAGTTATAGTTGAAAATTAATTTTTGAAAATACAATTAACCATAACATCCTTATTTTTTAATGAAATGCATTAATCATATAGGTCAATCGATTCGTCTCGATGAAAGGAATCTTCATTTTCATTACATCAACTTTAAATTTTGAATATTTGAGAAGTTATAGTGAAAAAATGAATTTTACGAAAATTATAAAAGTACACGAAACTTGTAAAATTAAATATTTTGGTAAACCATTGTAAAAAAATTCAACTTGGTAAATAGTTGAATAAATATGCCAAATTTCATCAATTTATCTATACGCGTTCTAAAGATATTGCAGGATCGTTAAAAGCGTGATATACATACATACATACATACACACACAGACATACATACATCTGGACAATTTTTCAGGATATCATATTAGATATAGTCCACTTGAAATCTGTTCAAAAAAACTTTTTTTTAGAAACTGGATTTTTGTCACCACTACAAAGCTTCCTCTATGAGGAAGCAAAAAGATATTTTAATCAATTTTGTTATAAATAATTGATTTTTTCTAATTAAAAAAGACATATTACATATTTATAATAAATTAGAACACCTTTTTTCCCATAGAGGGACTTTGAAAAGGTAAAATATTATAAAAACAGGCGTTTAAATGATCTTGTTATAAAAAATGCATTGTTTGTTAATAAAAAAATTATGTATTTTTTACTTGCATTTAGAGCTAGATACTTCATTTGCATTAAAACATTCAAATATGGCTGTACTTGCCCCGCATGTTGAACTCAGATGATTACATGCAAGAAAGCTCCACTTTCCAAGGTCATAACTCGTGACCTATTAGAGCTAAGATATCCTCTTTTCTTTCATTTTGCGCAGAATTGAGTCTATTTTAATTTCTTTCCTCTGCGTTTTGTCCGCAGATCAAAAGGAAACGAGGTATATTTGAAAATCCCATTTTTTCGAATTTTAGTGAAAAAATGCAAAAAAAGGGAGTTTTTGAGAGATCATAAATCACGAATTAATAGCACCAGAAGATCCTCTTTTTTTTCATTTACGCATAATTCTGTTTACTTTATTTTATTCTCTGGCATCACTATCAAAATTTTCACATAGAACACCCTGTTACAAGAAAATTCCGCAGAGGGAAATTGCCCGGAAAAATGGGTCAAAAGTAGCCCAATTTGAGAGGTCATAACTTTTGACCTATTAGGGTTAGGACTTTGCCCTTTACGTCAAATTAAAGATAAATACATGAAATTTCACTCATCTGTTGAACATTTTTTCATAAAATCATTAGGTTAGTTGGTACAGACAAAATTTCCAAAAGTAGTGATTTTTCGACGAAATTCAGAAAAAAAGTGATTTTTTGAAATGACTGTAACTCGAAACCGATTAGAGATAGAAGGTTCGCTTTTTTTTTGTTTTTCTTAGAATTTCACACATTATCTTTTTTAATTTGAACATTTTTTTTGTACAACGCAATGGAAATGGTCCGTCCACGCAAACTTGAATTTTGAAAATTCTTTTAAAAAAAAAAACCCCTTTGGCAATCGATCCACGGCACACATTTTTAAGGGTCATTCAGGACCCCATCCAGAAGCTATTTCGAAAAAAAATTGCGTCTGGGAATTATTACGGAAAATCATGCTTTTTTACGACGTGCTGCCTGGACTATTCTAATGAGTGCGCAATTTAAATTTCTTGTATACTATGCTTAAGGGGTTAGGCCACTCTAGAGGCCGAAAAAATAGGCCTTTTTAGGATTTTTTTTCTAGAAATACTACAAAATAAATCGAGATTCCAATTAAGGATATTTATAATATATATAAGCAACTGTATACAACATTTTTTTTGAAACGATTCATTTCAAAATGGCGGCTATGCAGCATATTTCCGATGACGTCTTTGTTTTTTCAAGGCTCACGGCCGGACAAACAGCTCCAGTAATTTTTGAATTTCAGTTAGCTAATTTTTTTTTTATTTTATACACTAACTGCTAGAGAAGTACGTAGGTTTTTTTCGATATTTTAATTTTTGGCCAAATGGCGCACTTCCAAAGTGAAAAATGAAAAATTTGCTTGAAAAATGATCAGATAATTGTTCATAACAAATGAACTATGCAATTTAAAAAAAATCCTACGTACTTCTATAAACAATATATTTTTCAAGATATATTCAAAATTTCAAGTAAATCGGTTGAAAATTGTCTGAGTTATGTTTCCGGCCAACTCAAAAAATACAGTTTTGAGATAAACGCGTTTGAAGTTTTGAGTAGTAGAAAATCATGAATAATTTTTTAATACTCATGG
>CAJFCP010024347.1:21376-43969 GCA_904066005.1 Synergus itoensis | reverse complement strand
AGAATTCGCTGAAAATTCATAGAAAACTCTTGAAATTTGCAGAAATGATTGGAAATACTTAGAAATTTCTTTAAAAAGGTAGAAATATTTGCAAATCCCTCTAAAAATCTTTTTAAATCACAAGGAATAATTTGAAATCTTTGTAAATCATGTGGACCATTTTGAAATGTTTCAAAACCTTTTAAAATTCCCTGAAATTATTTTTAAAACATTTTAAGATCTTTCTTTAACCTTAAGTTTGTTGCTTAATTATATGTAATACATGATTTTCAATATTCTAGAAATATGAACGCGATTATAGTCTGGATTTTCTGTGCAAGTAGCTAGAAATTTCTGCAGCCGAATAGACACTGTTTTCCCATTAGTCAAAGTATAAAAGTGGCCGTATAGTGTGGAAGTTCTGCATTTGCTTATTGAAAAAAAAGAACTCTTTACTCTGAACTTCAGTGAACAAGTTAACAACTTAGACAAACGTTTGCAAAAAATATAGCGCTATCCCTTAGGAAAACAGAAACGATCTAGCTGTTAGGTATTCATTTTGTTCCAGGAGAAGTTTTAATCTCCTGAGGATTGCAATCTCCACTCCACCCTGTTTTCCTCGCTGAAGTGCCGTAAAATCCACATCGACCATTGGGTACAGTGTTTCCTGTCCAAGAGAATAAATTCACAATTCACAGTTTCTGCCAATCGAAAGCCTACTGTTCTGTCTGCACAAGGCCGTGACTAGTTGACTACTGTCCTAACTGTGTGTTGTATCTATCATTGATTGAAAGTTTACAGAGGAGGTTTTTGCCGCTGTGTTCGATGTGTTGTACCCTCCCACGGTATTACCAATTCGCAATCCTTCGTTAGTTATCTCTAGCGTGACTCACTACAAATGAGCTCCCTGTTAACAATCATGAAAATAGGTTTATTAGTGCTTTATTTTATTTTCAAGAGAGATTAAATATATATATATATATATATATATATATATATATATATATATAATTATATATATTTTTAACTTATTCAGATATTTCTCCTATTCTTCTCTAGATTCTTTCAAAAACTCAAATCATTTAAAATGATTTCAAGAGATTTAACATAAATCCAGATTGGAACTTCATGAGCCCTAATCTCTCGATTTTCCTTCATTGTTAGAAATTTCTTTCGGAAATTTACGAAACTTGTAGTGGAAGTTTTTTGCAGATACATTTTCGTACATTTCAGTGGCGTTAACGGAATTTTCAATAAAATTATATAAATAATTTCTTTGACTGAAAGCATTGGAGCCAAAGAAATACATTTCTTTGGATCCAACCCGAGTCGAAATATAGGTTCTCTGTAGTTGATGCTCCATAGTGTTTAATAAATCCTAGTTTGGTTCTCTTTAGTCCTCGACATCCTCGTTTAGTTTTTTAGGTCCTATTTAGTATTTTTTTGATCCTTTTTGTTCTCTTTGCAATTTTCGTAGGATTTTCTAAGTCCTCATTTAGGTCTCTAAGGTCCTATTGAGTCTTCTTTTAATCCTCTTTAGCCTAATTGAATTTTTGTAAAATTTTCTAAGTCCTCATTCAAACCTTCATTTTCTCTCTGTGTTAGTCTCAGAATGTAAAATTATTAATGACAATTAATAGTTATAATTATTCACTATTTTTTAATATTTAATAATGTCATAGAGAATGATTATCTATATATAATATCTATATATAATATATATAATATATATAATATCTATATATAATATTTTTATTCAAGCTCTTTTTCGTTGATTGGTAAATCCAATGTACACAGTGCTATCTATGTTCATGTATATACAAACTGACGTAAGATTTTGAATCGGAACAGTGATTGCATTTTCAACGACTTCACATTGTTGTAAAAATGATAAACTATTATATTCTCTGCGACGCAAGCGCAGTTTTGAGGACTTCATTAAATTCGATATATATATCGAATTTAATGAAGTCCTCAAAACATGTAAAAGTGGAAATTGCGCACATTTTGAGGACTTAATTAGGACTTAGAATATATTGAAATAAATCCTCTTTTGATCTTGAATTTAGAGAATTTTGAGGATAAAAGGAGGACCTATATTTCGACTCGGGAAGATTTTTTTTTCTCAGTGTGTAAAAGATATATAGATATACAATATACTAATTATATAGGAATTTACTTTAAAGCGCATTTCAATGAACGACAAATGTAAATGTTTCTTGTATGTCACTTCCTACACGGAGAAAATTTGCGCGGTAATCATTACCGAAAGTTGTGGTGAAATTGGGATATCGTGACATTTCAGCTTTCTTTCGTCTAGTATCAGTATTATTTAATAAGCTTTTGGGAGCATATGATGAATGTATATTAAAAAATAAATATTAGTACTGTAATTTTTCAAGTCGCGCAATTTAATAGGTGGAAAATAATGATTAACGTAAATACTGTAAGAAGTGAGGAAGTATTCAACATAAAATACTACCAACAAAATGAAATTTTTTCAAAGATAAATTGAAAATTTCAAAGCAGATGCGTTCAATTTTTCGCATTTACTTTCGTGAGCCTTCACCGAGCTGGACTGGAAGGATTACCGTCCGTTCGGTAAAGCTACCAAGTGTATCTAGAGACTAGAATGTCTAAGAGCGAACTCGCATCAACATCCCGCTCATGCGCAGTAAAGGTTTTCTTAGTAACATAAAAACCACACTGCCCACGAGCCCACGCTGGCCGGTTCACAGTTTTAAATGTTTATAAGGAATATAAAATAAATTGTTCTCATCTTTCAGAAGTTACCTTAATATTTTCCACCTTTCCTATAATTATAATTTAATAATAAACGAGACCGAACGCGCGCGGGTTGACTTTATTTTTAATTTAAGCGATTTTGTACAATATAAAGATTTAAAATTTCCCGCGTCGCCCGCGATTATCGATATACGACGCGTCACGAACTGTATTGACCAATAAGGAATCGGGTCCACACATTATATAGCATTACAGTTTTTCGATATTATTTATTATTTATTATTGCTTTTGAAGTAAATTAAAAATTCAATCAATACAATAAAATGCAATATAATATAAAAATTCGTTCATTTTGAACATTCAGAACTTCAACCACATGATATATTCATTCGCTCCTATTATATCTTTCTCGCAAGTGGTGATACTTTCTACTAGTTAGTATATAAGGACGATTCAAATCTATACTCTCAGCGTAGTGCGTGCGATTCGCCGAATATAGCGATAGTTTTATATATGTATTAGTCAAAGCAATAGGTTTATGAATTGTACTCATATATAGTTTAGTTTACCATTAAAATTGTATATATAATATGTAAAGCATGGTCAGTTAGTTGAAGGGTTTGATGTATGTATTTGTAAAATATACATACATTAATAACGAGATTATTTTTTTTTCTCTCCAAGCTATATCTACCAAGCCGTGCGGTACTGAGTACCGCACGGCTTGGTAAATTCTCAAGTCCAGGAGCCTAAACTTTCTTGTGGTTTAGTACAGGACGTTCTCATGAGCAGTGCGGTACTCTGTACCGAAAGCTTGGTAGATTTTCATGTAATTCCTTTTACAGTGCTGTACGTGAAAATTTACCGAAATGTCACGATATCCCAATTTCACCACAACTTTCGGTAATGATTACCGCGCAAATTTTCTCCGTGTATGTAAAAATAATCGTTTTAAAATTCTAAAACACACACTTTTAAAAACTTTTTAGAAAATTTTTCACTTCATTTTCTCTTTTGTACTGCGACTTTTGGAGTTCTTATAGCCACTTCTGAGAAAAACAACCAAGGCGTCTTTCCGAATTCTACCAAAGGGAATCGAATCATGCCGAGTATTTTCGTAATTTTACGAAGTATTTTCGTAATTTTATCCCAAAATTCGTAATTTTAAGAAGAAGTTTTAAATTTACGAAAATTAGATCGTAATCCAGAGCATCTTTCCGAATGGTACCGAAGGGAACCGATTCATACCGAGTATTTTTGTAATTTCACGAAGTACTTTCGTAATTTCACGAAATATTTTCGTAATATTCTCCCAAAATTCTTAATTTTACGAATTTTGTAAATTTCATTTTTAATTTAATTTTGTAATTTGTAAATTTACGAAAATTGGATCGTAATTCCGAATTCAGTAACAGACATTTGGAAACCTCAGTTACTTTTGAGACTGAAATGTTTCGTAAATTTCCGAAAATTTTTAACAGAGTGTTTCCATGAGCCGTGGAGACCATATTTGGCTCCGCCATTTTGAATTTCTGAGATTTGTTGTGTAATCAGCCATCTTTCCATAAAATATTCCTTCTTTGCATTTAAATTAGATAATAAAAATTTAAATAACGTTTTTTTTTTTGTATTTGTATTGTTGAAAATATGCATTATGCACCGATTATCACTGGTCAACAAAATATGGTGGGGTTGGAATGAGATACATCATTTTTCTTTTCCAGAATGTCAAGTTTTTGAGATTTTTTGAGTTAAAAATTTTTTCAAAAAATCACAAATTGTGTGATGAAAGGGTGAAAAATTTTTTTTCACGCAAAA
The DNA here is from genome assembly GCA_904066005.1 of Synergus itoensis. Classification (NCBI taxonomy): domain Eukaryota; kingdom Metazoa; phylum Arthropoda; class Insecta; order Hymenoptera; family Cynipidae; genus Synergus; species Synergus itoensis. The sequence goes on along the minus strand of CAJFCP010024347.1, from coordinate 39,427 downwards.
CAAGACACGATTTCGATGCGTTTTTTAACGCAGAACCCATTGGTTTTTTTTTCGATATCTCATATAGTTTCTGAGATAATTAAAAAAAAAAAACACGAAAAGAAATGGTTTTACAAAAATCCTTACATTTAACTGAATAAATTTTATTTTTTAGTCACTGTGGTCTCATTCTCTTCGTTTTTTAATCAAATCTAACTATGAAATGGAAACTACTTTTACAATTTGTTTAAAACGTAAACTGGCAATACTTTATTCCTAGTTTACAAAATAAATGGCTAATTTTAAAAAAATAAAATAAAATTTGAAATTTCTTTAGTTATTTGAAAAGTTTCCTTGATATTGATGTATATACTTTTTATGATTTCAGGTAAGCTACCAGCTATACCTTCAGTCGAGTTATTCGTCTTGATCCACGTCAGTAAGATCCTTAATCCATCTCAATTGAACTTTACACTTTTCGGCACAAAGGAAAATAAAGAGGTTGCTGTATTCCCGCAATGCTTGCAGCTTAAAGCAAAATAATCACACTATTTCTCTTTTAACGCCTTCCTTTTTTATATCAAAGGAAAACTCTAAACTTTTTATGTCTAAACTCTAAACTTTTTAACTGTAAACTTTTTATGTCAAAGGAAGCTAGACGACTTTGTCACTTTATCTAATTCTAATTTAAAACACATTCAATGCAACAATACACGAAGCAAAGGTTCCTTGTTCTCACTACACGTGACAATTAACTTTATTCCCTACGCGAATGTGAATGTGAAAGCTGCAACATCAAAGCTCATTATATCCTACAAGAGTCTAATCAGAATGTACTTACAATTAGTACTTACGCAACATTCAAATTACAAAGCTACATATTTAATACATTTGAGCTCCTATGCTTTCTATTTAAGGGCATGTAATACTTTACCATAACCCGTGTAGAAATTTCCAAACCTGGCCCAGATCGGTGATGAAACGCCCGGCCCGATCGGGCCCCTATCGGGCCAGGTTTGGCCAGGTCTGGGCCTGATCGGGCCGTGTGTTTCATCCCCGGTCTGAAGTCCGCAGATCTGGACCCTATCGGGGGCAGATTCCCCAATCTGGGCCCGATCGGGGCCACAGAAAAATTTCTACTCGGGAAGAGCAAATTAGTTATACCAATTATACGTTCATAATAATAAATATTTCTAGCTATTAAGAGTCAATAAACTTTCGTCTACATGAGACGAAGGTTTATTGAGTCTTATTAGCTGAAAATATTTATTATTATGAACGTATAATTGGTATAACTAATTTGCTCTTATGGCAAAGTATTACATGCCCTTTAGCTCGGATAATCCCGTGTAGAAATTTCCAAACCTGGCCCAGATCGGTGATGAAACTCCCGGCCCGATCAGGCCAGGTCTGGGCCTGGTCGGGCCGTGTGTTTCATCCCCGATATGGACCCGATCGGGGCCAGATTCCCCAATCTGGGCCCGATCGGGGCCACATCAAAATTTCTACTCGGGATATGGCAGGATTGCGTTATTAATTATTTATGCAGTTTCAATTCATTAATTTCTAACGGCAGAATTATATCGCAAAGAAAGAAAACAGAATGTTTAAACATTATCTGACAATGAGAATCGTTACGTGAGTTTTCTTGTTGAAATTTTATATTTTTATTTCCACAATTATAATTATTTCTTCATGTGAAAATTTTATCTCCATGAATTTCTTTTCAAGGTACGTTTCGCAAGAATAATAAAAATTTTCATTTGACATGTACTTCTTTGAATAAAGCATAAACTTGAATGAAAATAAATGATTAAAATGAAGAAAAAAATAATGTTATTTCGACAGAATTTTAAATTAAAAGCAATTAAAGGATGGTTGAAAAATTCCAAAATTTTACACTTGCCCGTTTCTAATTTAAATTTATTCATGAATAAATCTGATGAGAAAACACCTTTAGTATTTAAGCTGGACTAATTACAACATGAGAGATGGTTGAACTTGATAAAAGAAGAGTAACTGAGGTAATTTAAAAATTATTATATTTAATAATTTCCATAACAAAGTAACAGTTGACGTGATGTTCACGTTTTAATAATAATTTAATTTCAAATTGGAATCATAGAGTTTTGTATTTGGATATTATTAATTGGCAATGCAATTCTAATGCTGAAATTAAGTAAAAATAATATAGACGAAAATCCAAGTTTTCCTAGGTTCATATAGAGAACTTTTCCACACGATAACATCCTGTAGCAGTTGGATTCTATTCCTTTCCTTAGGGACATCTGGAAAAGAAAGTTTCAGATTGACTTTGAGATCTTCCGGAGCCAATAAAAGAAAATCGTCGTTTGCTCGGCGAACGGGATAGGTGGTAGCTTGCACCATAGGGGAAACGATTACACGAAGACGATAGCAGGGAGGATATTTTTACGGGGTTGTTTTTTCATCCCCCGTCACGTTTATTATCGCCTCTACTAGTTACTGCCGCCGATATACTTCCGCTGCTACGGTTGGGAAGCCAGCAAACCATCAGCTATAAAATAACGATAGTTACGTGGTCCTAGTTACGAGAATGTGGATGCCGCCCTCCTATCAGTTCTGGTTATCACACGCCACTCATATATGTCTCGATCATAAGGATGTCGTTGCCGGTAACGTAACTAAAAGATGCTGAAATTGCTCTTTATTGCTCTGGATTTACTATTTTATCGATGTAGGAGGAGGACGAATATAGCTCTATTATTTATGTATGAGAAACATTCATTACACAATACCTTTGTGCAATATTGTGTAAAATTTCTTTAAATTCTGCGTTCGTACACGGAAAAAAGAAAATGACTGAATTTACCATTTAAAATAGTGAACATGCGCTCTGAACACATTTTTCCAGGAATTTAGTAAGTTTTACTATTTAAAATTGTAATTTTTGCTAAGAAAATTGCAAACCCTGTTTCTTCATTGCAAAAGTTACAATTTGAAATAGTAAAAGTTACTAAATTCCAGGAAAACTGCGTTCAGAGCGCATTTTAATTATTTTAAATGATAAATTCAGCCATTTTCTTTTTTCCGTGTAATTAATTTCCTTATTACATTATTTACAACCCCATTTTTCATCATATTTTTAAATTCTATTTTTCAAGTCTCTTTTTTCCTAAATCATTCTTCACCTTTTTTTCCACCCTTTTTTTTTAACTTTTTTCCAAACCACTTTTCCAAATTCATTTTCCGACGACTTTATCCCACTCCCTTTTCCAACCACCCTTTCCCAAAACCCTTTTTACCAGTCCTTGTCTCAAAACCATTTTCCAAAGACATTTTGAAAACTCTTCTTTAGAAACCCCCTTTTCCCATTCTTATTTCCAACCTTTTTTCCAAACCCCTTTCCCAAAACCGCTTTTTCAAAATTCTTTTCCAACCTCCTTTTTCCAAACGATTTTTCCAAATTCAATTTCCGAATACTTTTTCTTTTTTTTCCAACTTACTTCGAAAAATCCCCTCTTTCGTCTTTTCCCACTTTCCTTTTCCCCTCGCCCTTTTTCAACCTTCCCCGTGTAGAAATTTCCAAATCTGGCCCAGATCGGTGATGAGATGCCCGGCCCGATCGGGCCCCGATCCGGCCAGGTTTGGCTAGGTCTGGGCCTGGTCGGCCGTGTCCCGTGTAGAAATTTTGCTGTGGCCCCTGTCGGGCCCAGATCGGATGATTTCAGATCGGTGATGGAACGCTGAACCAGACCGGGCCCAGATCTGGCTCGATCGTGCTAGGTCTGGGCCCGATCAGGTTCTGCGTTCCATCACCGATCTGGGCCAGGTTTGGGAATTTCTGCACGGGGTGTTTCATTCCCGGTCTGAAATCCCCCGATCTGGACCTAATCGGGGCCAGATACCCCAATCTGGGCCCGATCGGGGCCACAGTAAAATTTCTACTCGGGTCCATACCCGATCGGGCCCCGATCGGGCCAGATCTGGGCCTGGTCGGGCCGTGTGTTTCATCCTCAGTCTGAAATCCCCCGATCTGGACCCGATCGGGGCCACAGCAAAATTTCTACTCGGGTATAACTGAACCTCCTTTTCCAATCTTTATTGAAAACTACTTTTTCCCACCCCTTCACCAACTTACTTTTTCCGAAGCCCTTTTCTAAACCCCTTATCTCACCCCATATTTTCCACCTTTTCTAAATCCCTTTCTCACTACCCCTTTTCAAACCTCATTTTTCATTTTTCTAAAATTTTATCCCTCGCCTGTTTCTGACTCATCTTTTCCAATTTCATTTCCGAAACTCTTTTTTAGACTGATTTTACAGATCAATTTATGTTGATTCACTCGAATTCATTCCTACTGGATTTTCTCGAAATTCAGATTCGCATAGATAGCTTCATTTTAAATTCATGGAACAACTGATGTTGATTCATTTGCATTCATTCTCAATGACTTTCCTAGGAAAATTTGAATTCCCGTGAATTGTTTCCGTCTGAATCCGTAGCAAAATCTCAAATTCAAAACTTTTGTGGTTTGGAAATTTTTTGTTTGAAGCTTTTAAAATGAAAAGCGTTTGTAATTATATAATAAACAAATAACTTTATTCACAACATTTCAGAGTTAAAAATAGAAAATCTGCAAGTGAAAGTCATTGAAATTTTTAGAAATCGTTGATTTATTTTTATTATTTATTTTTAACTTTTGTTTGTAGAAATGCTTGGAAGTACCTAGAAATTTCTTGAAATAGGTAGAGTTATTTTGAAATCCCTAAAACTATCTTGACATTTTTTTTTAATCTCTTCGAATCACTAGAAATATTTTGAAAGCTCTTAAAAGTTCTTGAAATCTTTTGAAAGTTCTTGAAATCTCTTAAAATCTCTCGAGACCTCTAAAAATTGTGATATTTATCGGGCATCTTAAAATAGGTATTACGCAAATTCAGTTTAAAAACATGAGTTCGAGAACGTAGATTTCGTTCGTAAAAAAGGTATTAAAATTTCCAAGTACCAGCAGCAAAACTGACAACTCTGTGATAAATGCTGAAAAATGCGACCTCGGTTCTTTTTACGGGCAGCTGTAAAGTCAAAAATGATGACGACAAGGTAATTATCTCGTGTTACAAACCGTACGAGCCTCTTGCACTAGAGCTTAGGTGTTAAAAGTCTTTCCGGCAAGTTATTGATGGAATATAAATGTCACGAAGTTCTCTTGGAAGCCAATAAATCAAAATGACGTCCATTTCCCGATAGATATACATATACACGCATGCATCTATATATATATAATAATACACACATTGAAATGTTTAAGACTGTGCTTTCGATATAGTGCTAATGGATGTAATATGTACTGACTGTCAACGAACGTTTTATAAAAGTGTTCTATGCAGTAAAATGTCAAAATATTTACCTTCGAATACGAGAATTATTTGCTGACTCAATCCATACAAACTATATTAAATAATGAAAAAAACTTGGAAAAAATATTTTCTACCATGAATAAATTCTAGTTCTAAATTTTTTTAACCATTTGCGATTTTTTTAGGGTGATTTCCATTGAGGGCGGTTTTTCGGGGTGAGTCCGATCGTTCTCACCCCCTCTATTATTATGGGGATTATTAAAGAGAATTTTCCACGTTTCGAAATCCGGTGTGTTTGATTAGGTTTTTGCTGTGTTCCATAGGGGGTGGTTTTTAGGGGTGCGACCGATCGTTCTCACCACCTCTATTATTTTGAGGATTATTAAAGAGAATTTTCCACGTTTCAAAATCCGATGTTTTTGATTATGTTTTTGTGTTTTAAGTTACTTTTGTGATTATTTTAGTGTGATTTTCATTGAGGGTGGTTTTTAGGGGTGAGACCGATCGTTCTCACCCCCTCTATTATTTTGGGGATTATTAAAGAGAATTGAGGGCCCGGATGCAATAACGTCCTATAAATTTATTTCACCAAGAAACGTTGGCGAAAATAAATAAAAATAAATAAATAAATAATAATAAATTTAATTGCGCATCTTTTTTTCCTCATAAAAAAAGTTCTAACTTTAGTCACTGGAAGTGAAAAATCCAAGATGTTTAATTCGCTTTTTTAATTTTTATCCGCCATATTGGTTCCGCCATCTTGGATTTTGATCAATTGCAAATTTTGTCATCAGATTCGGATTCAGCGACGATGAAAACCCCCAGAAAACGAATTTAAAGAATTATTGAATGTAAAGAAAAATATATGACTGAAAGGGTTAATAATAGCTATTTACTTTACAAGGCGCGAAAGGAGGCAATGATCGGACGAGTCGATAATTGCCTGTTTCGCGACGTGTGAAGTACAAAGCTTTTCATGACCACTGTAACGTAACGAATTCGATTTTCGAAACGATAGTGCAAATTTGCACTAGTGTGCTAGCTAGTACCGCCAGGATGGCGGGGACCCAATCTTGTCTTATTCTATCGTATCCTATAGGATATTATAGGATAGGTTACAATAGAATAGGATACAATATAATAGGATACGATAGAATATGATACGACAGGACAAGATAGGATACAATAGAATACGATAGGATATGATACAATAGGATAGGATGGGATACCATAAAATAGGATACTATATAATACGATACAATAGGATAGGATAGGATACGACAGGATACGATATGATATAATAGAAAACGTTAGAATATGATAGGATACAATAATATATGATACGATAGGATAGGGTAGGATATGATACGATAGGATACGATAGGATAAGAGAGAGAGACTATCTCCGGTTTATTTAAGTATTTTTACTTTCTGTCCTATTTTACTTTCTGTACTACTTTTAATTGGTTCCCTTCGAGACGCTTAACAGATACCGAAAATCGATATTTCGTTATACGTGTCATGAAAAATAAATAAATAAAGAAGAATGTAAAATTCCATTAGAAACAAAGTGTTTAAAATAATGTTTCTGAAAAAGGTTTCTAAAAGCCGGGCCCGTATTTTCTATTTATCATATTTATTTAATTTGATTTCTACCTGTTATGGTATTTCGATAAAGCTGACTCAATTTAATTGAGTTTCCTCTATGTTTATTTGGTTCCTAATTGGAGATTGTTTACTACCCAATTTAATTTAGCTACTCTATATGTTCACTCAGAAGTCTAATTTGTGATTATTTACTGTTTACATCGTAATTTAGCTTCTTGGAAATTTCCCACTTTCCCACTGAATGGTAGATCATTGTTCGTTCAGTTTTGTTTTTACTCTCGGTCGGAGCGGTCGTAAGAAAGTAATAAAAGGCGTCAAAAGTATTCTTAAACATTTATTACATTAAATAAACTAACAAAGCTTTCCCTGTAAATATTTCATTGAAATTAAATTTCGCAAGTGAAAATTTAGTGGAAGTGCAAGTTAGTGAAGTGTAGTGCAAGTGTTAGTGGAAGTATTGTGCCATTGAAAGGATTACGAAAAGTTCGAGGTTCGGGGAACATCTTGAAATTTGAATTCGAGAACCAAGTAAGTTTTATCTTTATAAAAAAAACTACTTTGATTATTATGATGGAGTTAAAATGTTTGCAAAATCTTAAATATTTTTTTTACCGCCTAAAAATTATTTTACAATTATAAATGTACTGATTTTCCAGAAATTATTGCAATTTAAAAGTAAATTGACTCTATTCGGAGTTTTATAATTACGATTTCCCGATGTATATATATTTTTTTTTAAACTTCATTAAAAATAAGGTGTTATTTTGAGATTAAAAGGATTTTTAGGAAGGAATTTATAGGGGTGAGATTTTAGAAAAAACTGATAAATGATTAACCGTTTAGGAAACTTTTGCTTTGGTTTGCCTCCTGTTTTCTTAGAGGAGGAGACTTTTATATATATAAATTTCTCAAGTCCTCGAGATGGTCTAAATCGAGTTAAACATTCTCTGTTCTGGAACTTTTGTCCACAACTTCTCAACTCTTAGCAGAACGGAAAGCCGGAGGGCGATTTTCAGTGGATAAACATGAAGAGAAAAGTCGGACGAAGACAATATAACGTCTACAGATATATAAGAAAAGTTTCCAGATTTCTTAAAACTTGGGATTTGTTGTTGGTTTCTTTGTCCACATTAGAAATTTTTAATTCTAGAAAAATGAATTATCATAAAATATTTGATACTTATAATTCAAAATACATATCTACCTAATAAAGAGGGGAAAATTGAACAAGATCTGTACGAATAAGTATAGAAATTGGGGGATTAATTTCTTCCCTCTAACGTTTAATTGATAGGGTTCTGGAGTTAATAACAAAGAAATATTTGATTAAACTACTTTTGTTGTATGTTAAGCTCAAGGGGATATTCTCCTCTCAAAGTGAAGCTAAACTGGGGAAAAAATTATACTGAACTAAAAATTAGAAAATTATTTGACCTCTATATGAGAAGTTTGTTTTTGCAGTGAACTCTTTACTTAATAACGTAAAAATCTAAAAAAAAAGCGTAAAAATTTATCTCTGGGTGGATAAAATCGTAGAATATTCCAGAATCCATCAGTAAAATTGTCCTCGTTTTAATAAAAAGAAGTGACACTTTTAACTTGTTAGTATATGTAAGTCTCTTCCTGGATCCAATTTAAATAAAATTTTAAGTAAATATTTGTTTGTTACGAATACAACTTTTACATAGATCAATCGATGTTTCGAAATTAGGAACAAAAAAAATTTAATTAAATATTTCTATGTTTTTGTAATTAGAAAAATAATCATACGTTGAAAATTTATATATTTATCGGAGAATTATTTATAATATTAATATTTTCATGACCTCTTCTTGTAAAAAACTGATTTCATTTTTTTAATTGACGTATAAAGTTGCTGGGAGTTTATTTACCGGGTTATACGCATTAAGTTTCTGATTATACAAAAATTAATTTTCACACGCGTAGTATACTGACATTTTCTGAATATTTTATCACAGTGCCCTCATTCTTTGAATATTTCAATTTTAAAAATATTTATATATTTAGATAATCTTTGAAATGTTTTTAAATGAATTCTTTTAAAATTCCACGAAATCTCCAGATATTTAGAATTATTTTTAAGAATTATTTTTATTATTTTAAAGAATTATTATCCGTAAAAATATTTTTAAACTTATAAATTCTTTCAAGCCTTAAAAATCTGATATACACCCATGTTCATGTAAACTATGACGTCACTATTTATCGACTGCAGCATATATATTTTCTCCGGCTTCTTAATTTTGAACTAAAGAAGATATCTCGCTGAAATTTTTGAAAATGACAAAATATATTAGTGTACGGCGGTCTTCTCATTAAAGTTTGTATTTCTTTTAAACACTGCAATTTTAATTAATTTTTAACTTTTCCCAGAGTAGAAATTATGTTGTGGCCCCGATCGAGCCCAGATTGGGGAATCTGGCCCCGATCGGGTCCAGATCGGGGGATTTTAGACCGGGAATGAAACACACGGCCCGACCAGGCCCAGACCTGGCCAAACCTGGCCCGATCGGGCCGGGCGTTTCATCACCGATCTGGGCCAGGCTTAGAAATTTCTACACGGGTCAATGTAAGTGACAACAGGGTTTTAGTGCCCTGATTAATAATGAAATAAGGGCACTAAAGCCCTGTTTCCGCTTACATTAAAATTTAAAAATTAAATTAAAATTGCAGTATTTAAAAAATACAAATTTTAGTGAGAAGACTGATTTGTTTGTCCGTTTTTAAAATGCATTGAATTTCTATATGTACACCCAGAAAAAAGTTCGTTTGAATCAAATAAACGTATCATTGATATAGGGCCAAAGAAAAAATATCTTTGAATTAAACAAAATTTATTTGATTCGAAGAAAAAATATCGTTAAATTAAACAAAATTTTTTTGATTCAAAGAAATTTTTTCTTTGACCCTATATCAATGATAAGTTTATTTGATTGAAACAAACTTTTTTCTGGATGTATAATAGGGTGGGTCGAAAACAAAAATAGGAATCAGACATTCCAGCCATGCGGAAAATTAGCACATTACATTAATTACAGTTTAATTTACCCCTAAAATAAATAAAAAATTCTAACTCCTATGCATATAACATGATAATTATTTGAGGTATTTAGAAGCATTCTAGTTATAAAAATGCACTAAAAAAAAATTGGCAAGTCAAAGGAATCAAAATTGAAAGACAAAAAAATTTTGAAATGTTAAATTCGGTGTTTTATGAAGTTTTTTCATTCATCAGTGTCTTAAAGTGTATTTCGAGTATATATTAGCTTTTTCTGAATAAAAATACACTAGAAAAAAAATTGACAAGTCAAAGGAATCAAAATTTTAAACACAGAAAAATTTTGAATTGTTGAATTCAGTGTTTTATGAAGTTTTTTCTTTCATCAATGTGTGAAAGTGAATTTTAAGTATATATTACCTTTTTCTAAATAAAAATACGCTAGAAAAAAAATCAACAAGTCAAAAGAGTCAATATTGAAAGCATAGTAAATTTTTAAATATCTGATTTTGGTGTTTTACGATTTTTTTTCATTCATCAGCGCTTCAAATTATATTTTGAGCATGTTTCGTCTTTTTGTGAATGAAAATATACTAGAAAAAAAATCAAGACATTCAAAGAATGGAAATTGGAAACGAGATATTTAAAAATTTACTGTGCTTCCAATATTGACTCTTTTGACTTGTCGATTTTTTTTCTAGCGTATTTTTATTTAGAAAAAGATAATATATACTTAAAATTCACTTTCACACATTGATGAAAGAAAAAACTTCATGAAACACTGAATTCAATAATTCAAAATTTTTCTGTGTTTACAATTTTGATTCCTTTGACTTGTCAATTTTTTTTCTAGTGTATTTTTATTCAGAAGAAGGTAATATATACTCAAAATACACTTTAAGACACTGAAGAATGAAAAACTTTATAAAACACCGAATTCAAAATTTCAAAATTTTTCTGTATTTACAATTTTGATTCATTTAACTTGCCGATTTTTTTAGTGCATTTTTATAACTAGAATGTTTCTAAATACCTCAAATAATTATCATGTTATATACATAGGAGTTAGAATTTAATTATTTTAGGGGTAAATTAAACTGTCATTATCTTGTAGAAAATCACTCCTGAACATAAAAAAATTTGAAATCAAGAAAAATTGCAAAACCCTGCAAATAAGAAATTTTTTAAAAATATTTTTCGAGCGCGCGTAACCAAGACATATATATATATCGTCTTCAAATTTTTTATACTTTTTTAGGGTCCCAATGTGCTACTTTCCCGCATGGCTGGAATGTCTGATTCCTTTTTTTTTTCGACCCACCCTAGTGTATGAGGCCTTCAGAAGCAAATGTCAATTTATAGAGAAAGTCGGACTTTGAAAACAACCAGAATCCCTGAAGTAAGCACTGAGAAAAAAGATTTAGTTATTACAACAAAAACGTTTTGTTGAACAGTTTTTGTTGCCTTAGCAAAATTTTGGTTGTTAACACAAAATTATTTTGTTGGGCCAACAAAATATTCTGTTGGTAACACAAAATTTGTTTGTTGAGTCTGTTTTTGTTGACCTAAACAAAGTTTTGTTGAGCCAACAAAACTATTTGGTTAGTCCAATTAGATACGAGACCACGCATGCGTATCAGAAACGCGAACTCGTTCATATGCTTAATATGGCGGATGACTGCGGATGACGTTGTTCTGTGCGCTTTGGTGTTTTTCTTTCGATATGTGTTTCGTTCTTTGAATTGTAATTATTGAAATTAAAATAATGGCAGATAAAGAAGTGAGAAAAATTCTACAAGACTGGGGCTTAAAATGTCTAAACGACACCTTCAAAAATAAGTATATGTCAAGCAATTTAAAATTTTAACCTATAAATTCGAAGGAGAGTCGTTTGTAAACTGGGATTACTAATATATATAATAAATGTTTAGGTACTCTCACCACGTTCTCAATGTCATGAGCTTTAAAAATAAATGTTTATCTGTGTTCTACATATTTTATAATTTTTATTTCATACCTTTGAATCACATAAAATTACTTTTTAAATCAGATCAAAATACTTATTATATATTTTCATCTCCCGGAATCATTCATAAGAAATAACTGATTTGCAAGAAAAATTTATTCACTAATTCATTCCGATGTTACTTATGAATTAGTATAAATGACTTTCTCATACAAATCGGTTCTTTCTTATATTTAATTTGGGTTTTGAGAATATAAAAAGTATTTTTTCATCTGAATAATATATATACATATATGGTATACCAACAAAATAATTTTTTTAGGCTAACCAACGAATTTTGTTGAGTCAACAAAATAGTTTTGTTAGGCCAACAAAACAGTTTTGTTGAGCCAACGAAACAGCTCAACAAAAAAATTTTGTTGGCTCAACAAAACAGTTTGGTTGCACAAATAACAACAAAATTATTTTGTTGAGCCAACAAAATTTTTGTTGGTCAAACCAAACTGTTTTCTCAGTGAAGCATTAATGAAGATGGGTCTTCAAAAGTCGAATGGTCAAGCCCTCTATTCAAAGTTAACAAAACCTGAACGAACGATAATAAATTCTTCTAAATGTAATGAAAAAGAATGATGCATTAATCTCATCGACCATCAATACTACACACCTAAAATCATTTGTCTTCAGCCTTGTTTTCCTATATCAGTTTACCGTGTTGTCACTGGTTTTGTGTCACTGACAAAAACGTGGAATCGGCGTATTTGCGATTTACGGCCCAACGAAATGGTAGAACGTGGAAAAACAACGCGAAGTGACAAAAAAGAAAGAAGTGGAAGAAAAAGAGGATCATAGAGCTATCTCATATTTTTCCCCGCCTGGAGAACTCGAGTAGGAGGATGCGTTGAACGTGTCGGGGAATGCCTTCTGATGTGTTGGTATCACTGGTACCCGAGCAAGCAAGAGGCGTGGGTGTAGGTGGGAAGAAAGGTAGAGGTAGAGGTATAGGTAGAGGGACTATCTGTCAGCGACAGGAGTCAAGTCAAGCAACCCTCTGGGACATAAGGCACCCGAAAGGGCGACAAGGGGTTGGAGGTGGCTGTCAAAAGAGGGCTTCGAACGCCGAAATTGCCGCTTAAACATGACGCGCGCACAACTCCGGAGTCGAACTGCGAGATTGCGCTCGCCATCCCCTTTACCCGCGTTACAAATCTCTATATCTATGTATACACGTTTCGACGAATTCCCACCCTCACCCAACCAAGTCGTTCGATAATATTGGATATGGAAGCGCTCTGGCTACCCAACCCCTCACCAAACGCCCACCTTGGGAACTAGCCCAATATACGAAAAAGTTATGTGGTGATGGCAACGGAGGAAGATGCTGAGTTTCCCAGTTTCCGACTTTCCGAGTTTCCTAACTTTCTTCACTGCCTTTACATTCTTGAGCTTTACCATAAGTCGCTGAATGATATCTGGCCTATAAAGTCGACCTTGCAAAAGAACTTAATATCACTTTTCTACTTCGCATCAATCGACCATACAGTTTAACCACATGACCCCGAGACCCGACTACATCTGAAGTGATCTTTGTAGATCGGTTGACGATTGCCGACGATCCTTAAAGATGTCTTCCTCGAAAGTTGGAATCTAGTTTACAAAGTCTCTTGAGAGTGAAGCAAAACTTGAGCGTTCTCTTTCAGGGCGTGCGCCACAGTTCTCATGTGACAAAATTGATTTTTGCGTGACCCTAAAAATAGTTGTATTCTTTGTCAATGACACGCTGCATTCACTCTAGTGAGCAAGGCGCAAATTAAGGTTAACCAACACTATTAAAAGTTTGTAATTTTCGGATATATTGAATAATGGAGCGAGAAAAATGCATAGGACAAATTGACTTTTTGATAAAAGTTTTTGTCTGTTCCGAACATTTTTTTAAATGGAAAATAATACACGGAAAAAAAGGTATGGTTGGGCCAACCATATATATTGATAAATACGGCGCATCTATATCATATGGTTGCAGCAACCATATAATAGTTGCAGCAACCATATAATAGTTGCAGCAAGCGTAGATATATGGTTGCTGCAACTATTCTATGCACGAAAAAAAAAAGGTATGGTTGGACCAACCATATATATTTATAAATATGGCGCATCCATATTATATGGTTGCTGCAACTATTCTATGGTTACTGCAACTATTCTATGGTTGCTGCAACCATATAATATGGATGCGCTATATTTATCAATATATATGGTTGGTCCAACCATACCTTTTTTCCGTGTGGTTGCTGCAACCATATAATATGGATGCGCCATATTTATCAATATATATGGTTGGCCCAACCATACCTTTTTTCCGTGTACCATTTTGCGTATATTCTGAACTGATGGGATTTTTAAAAGTTTTTTGAGCATTTGTTTATTTAGTACACTGATTAATGAGAGTTTTATAAAAAGAAGTTTAATATATTGTAGATTATATAATTAATGAAAATTTACTTCAATTTTCTGTAGTTCCAGTGACGGTTATTAAAAATTTTAGCAAATTTTCGCTGATTGAATTCGGGAGAGAAGAGTCCCTGAGAATGAGTGGAATTCGATTGATTCAATTATAGAGTGTTTTTTTATTTGATAGAGTTGACAATTGAGGTTCCCACATAACAGTTGGCGTATTGACAAAAGATTTATGAATGGCTCACCACTGAAATTTGAAACTGGTATAAACGCCATTTTTTTACACTTTTTTCATGAATAACGCGACCGATTTTGATAACACCAATTTATAATAGTTATATTGCAAAATAATACATGGATGATGGATGTAATGAGTCTTATGATCGATATATAATAATTGATATATATAATCGATACATAGTCATTGAAAAGGCATTATAAATCCATCAAACAGGGAAATTATACTAATACTACATAATAAATAAAGAAATAGATAATGTTCTGTTTCCTGTAATACATCACGGGTCTTTTTTATCCATAAAATACGAACATTATGTACGGATATGAATATAAGAGAATCAATGAAAAACATAAAGAATGTAAATCTAAAAGTAATGGATTCAATATATTTCTTTTATCACTGGATGTTCTTATATTTGTATATATAAAAATGAGTACATGCATAGAAAGATTATCTGAGCTTATAATAAAATATTTATAAATGTACAATAATAATTCATGCACTTTTGTATAATCTACTTTCGTTCATTAATAGCCTTCGATTTTCTTTGCTCGTATATGTGTAGTAGAATTATATGTATAATAGTATAATAGAATTATATTTTTAAGAGTTACATTTATCAATTAAATTCCTAAGTTTAGACTTCTTTTGTCTTCAGAATCATCTTCACTTTCAATCCGTTGTTGAAAAATATGACAATTGCAACAATGATGCTTTTTCATTTTAGGAATATTTATATATACTAGCAAACCAACATGTGCGCTACGCGCATGATTATTCATTTTCCTTCTTATAACTTCAAGTCATTCAAAAACCAATAAAATTTCGCTGATTCAAATTTAGAGAGCAGATTTGAAACTGTAATAAAATTTATGCGAGATTTTGGAGACATTTCGTTACATCATCTTTTTTAGAGAGTTTCAAAAGGTTTCTAGGCATTTCAATGGATTTTGACAATTTTCAAGTGATTTTTACAAAGTTCTAAAGATTTTTAGAAATTTTAAAAGATTTCGTGGAATTTTAAGGTACTTAAGGATATTTCGCGGAATTTGAACGGAATTCATGAAATTTTAAGAGATTTTTTAAAGGTAGGAAATTTTAAGGGATTTTAAATGTTTTGAAATTTAGAGGAAGATTATGTGGTTTCTAAGAACTTTAAGAGATTTCAGCGAATTTTAAGCGATTTCTAATGTTTTCGTGAAATTTTGAGGAATATTAAGCGAATTCAAAAGATTTTTATGATTCTTTAAAGATTTTGTGGAATTTAATGAGATTTCTAATAATTTTAATGGACTTTAAATTTTATCCTAGAATTCAAAGAGTTTCAAGAAGTTTCTGAGAATTTTAAGAGGTTTTCACCAATTTTAAGAGATTTCAACGAATTTTAAGCGATTTGAAAGGTTTTCGTGAATTTTGAAGTGATTTGAAAAGGTTTCTGGGTGTTTTAAGAGACTTTTAAGAGAATTTTAAATGTCGTTGTAAAATTTCTAGGAATTGTAAAAGAATACAAGAGATTTTAATAATTTTAAATATATTTTATGAGATTTTTAAGAATTTTGTGAAATTTTATGAGATTTCTAATAATTTGAATCGATTTTCTGATTTTTAAAAGATTTTGTAGAATTTAAAAGGATTTCGAAGGTTGCCGTAAAATTTTAAACGATTTTATGAGATTTTTCTAATTTTTAAAAGGTTTTGTAGAATTTTGAAGGATTTCATGGAATTTGATCAGATTTCTAAGGATTTTAAGAGATTTTAAATGTTAAGAAATTCCAGGAGGTTTTTAGGAATTTTTGGAGATTTTTGCGAATTTGAATTTAGATTTCCAGAGATTCATGATTTTAATGGTTTTTGTGGATTTTCAAGGGATTTTAAGAGGTTTATGGGAGTTTGAAGAAATCTTAACGAATTTTAAGGAATTTCGAAGGTTTTCGTGAAATTTTTTTGCGCCATTAGTTTGTTTTTTTCTTGTTACACTTTCAAGTCATTCAAAAGCCAATCAGGTTTGCAACAACAATGCATATGCAAGATTTTCGAGACATTTCGTGACACCACTTTTTTAAGATAGGATATGTACATATATGTGACGTAGAATGAGAAAAGGAGGTTGGCGAACTTTAATATTTTCCTTAATTATGAAAATATAAATTTGGGAATTGTCTTAATCGATGCAGCGGAATTTTCTCCATATAAATCGATCAAAAACATAAAATCGATTTTTTGGCCGATATTAACCTCCTTTCCTCATTTCACACCATGTCATATGACTCTTTCAACAATGTTTTAGATTAGGAGCAAATATTTAACATGGTATGGTCGAGAAACTAGTACCCCCTTCCTATATAACATATATATACCTATATAGTACCTTGCGTGTAACCGAGTTGTGATTAACGTCATCGTTCTCGAACAACACGCACTGCAAATACATTCGACGTCCATAGAAAGCGATACACTCACACAGTCTACTATAATTAAGGAAAATATTGTCGTTCTTTTCTTGTAATTCTACAAAATGGGAAGCATCTCGTAAAATCTTCAAAATAATCCTCCCTTTATTTGTTGATACAATAAACTGTAATAAACTGTAAAAACAGGTCTCAAAGTGTGATGGAAATTTGATATATAACGAGAATGTAAACAATATGTGATTCATTTATGAACAGCACGTGTATTAAAATATTGAGGATTTTTTTAACTAAAATTTTAGGTCTTCTTCTTATTTCTTAGACAGACGAAAAGAGGGATTTTGACTCCGAAGACAAAAGAAGTCTAAAATTACATGTAATTTTACATAGTATTTAGCTGATTTCATTTGGAAAGAATTGGGTTGAAGTTTCAGACGTCTAGCCTGACGATTTTTTTCTTACATTTATTGGAAAAATAACAAAAAAAAAAGTTTCCACTGTTCTCAAAACCCAAAATTTGTATTTATTTACCAGGAGCAATTTTAGAGAATTTAGAGGAATTTGAAAAAGATTTTAAATAATTTTAAGGATTTTCAAGAGATTTTATAAGGTTTCAAAAAGTATAAAAAGGATTTCAAGAGATTTATAGGAATTTTGAGGAATTTCAAGGGATGATAAGAGATTTTGATTGATTTTAGGAATTGAAAAGACTTTTTAAAAGAGTTGAAAAGAGTTAAGGGCATTGGATAATCGAACTCTAAATTTGTCGTGACTACGCCAATGACGTTTCCTATATATGTATAGGAAATACTTGGACAAAGATTATAATAAAGTAAATAATAATTACATAATATCGAGGGTTGTAAATGATCACAGGATTGCAGGCTTACCGGTCATAAACATTTGGGGCTGGTAAAATGAATGATTTTGGTGAAAATCTTTGTTTTCTCAAACGGAAGAAAAGCATCACTGTCAGAGCGGACAATATGGCCGCTCTGACAGTGATGCTTTTCTTCCGTTTGAGAAAATAAAGATTT
>CAJFCP010024344.1:37810-52969 GCA_904066005.1 Synergus itoensis | reverse complement strand
TCAGGGAAATGTCAGGGAAAAGAAAGTTTGTCAGGGAAGTCAGGGAAATGTCAGGAAAATGCGAGTAATTGTCAGGGAAAATAGAAATTGACATTTATGTTAAGTATGTTATTTTTGTCGTATTACATATATAACTTTTATAATTTATTCAACAGATTTTAGAAACCTTCCAAGGATTTCGAAGGATTATAAAGAATTTCCAGGCATTCTTTGAGATTCTTTGAGTTTCTAATGATTTCAAGAGATTTTCAATAATTTAAACAAATTTTAAGAGGTTTTTAGGAATTTGAAGGGAATACAAGAGATTTTTATAAGATTTAAAAGATTTAGTGGAATTTTAAAGGACTTCATGAAATTTTAAGAGATTTTTAAGAAAGTTTAGGTAATTCAAAGAATTTTAAGGAATTTTAAAGTTCCTTGAGAAATTTTAAAGGATTTTAAAAAGCTTGTGGAAATTTAAAGAAATTTTGATTTTTTAAAGTGATTTTAAGAGATTTTAATGTTCTTCATGGAATTTTAAAGGATTTCACGAGATTTTTATGATTTTCTAAAGATTTTGAAGAATTTTGAAAAGTTTTCAAAAATTTTTAAAGTTCTTTACGTATTTTGAGGGATTTTAAAGTTTTTTGTGTAAGAATTTAAAGAGATTTTAAGGAATTATAAATATTCTCGTGGAATTTAAAAAGATTTTAAAAGGTTTGTAAGAATTGTAAGAAATTTTAATTATTTTAAAGTGATTTTAAATAATTTAAATCTTCTTCATGGAATTTTAAAGAATTTCACAACATTTTTATGATTTATAAAAGATTTTGTAGAAGTTTAAGGAATTTCAAGAGGCTTTCAAGAATTTAAAGAAATCTTTACGTATTTTAAGGGACTTCAAAGTGTTTCGTGGAATTCTAAAGGATTTTAAGAAGCTTGTACAAATTTTAAGTAATTTTACTATTTTAAAAATGATTTTAAGGAATTTTAATAGTCCTCATAGAATTTAAAAAAATTTTAAGTCATTTTTGATTTTTAAAAGACTTTGTGATTTTTTTATTTCAAGAGTTTTTTTTAGAGATTTTAATGCACTTTAGGGAATTTTAAATATTGTAGTGGAATTTTAAGATATTTAAAAATGTTTCTGTGAATTACAAAAGATTGCAGCGAATCTTAAGGGATTTCAATAGGTTTCCAATAATTTAAAGAAATTTTGATGCATTTTAAGAGTTTTTAAAATTCCTCATTGAATTTAAAAATATTTCACGAGATTCTGAAAATGTTTTATGGAATTTTGAAGGATTACAGGAAATTTTAAGAAATTTTTGGAATTTTAAAAGATTTTGAAGTTTTTTGATTAATTTAAATAAGTGTTTGTAATGATTTTGAGGAATAAAAACAATTAGTGAAAATTTAAGGGTTTTCCTGAAATATTAACAAATTTGAAAGGATTTCGTGGAATTTTAAGATTTTTCTAGGAATTTCAGAAAATTTCAATGAGTTTTAAGAGATTTCAAAAGTTGTTGTATATTTGACAGATTTTTACGAATGTTAAATTTTGTGAAGTGATTTTAAATTTCACAAGATTTAAAGTGATATACAAAATTTTTAAAAAATTTCAATAGTATTATTATTGAAATTTCATACGCATTTTTAATACTTTTCTGTCAGGGAAAGTTGTCTGAAAGTCAGGGAAAAGTCAGGGAAATGTCAGGGAAATTGAAAAATTGAATCTTGTGGCCACCCTGAATAGTATTCTTTATTTTTATATAGAGCAGCCTGAACATGCGGACTGGTGAGTTACTTTTCTGGAAGTAAGTAAGACAACGAAGGGATAAGAAAGTAAAATTTATCATGCTATCGATCCGTTCAGAAAAACACGAAAATTTCAAATGGACGAGAGAGTCGACATCTTGAAATAATTTTATTAATTCCAATCAATATCCATCTTGAAAACAAACTTGTTATCAATTCCAACAAATTCATCGACAAGCAAATCTGAATATCGCTTGCACCAGGGAACATACACAGATGTGAGCGCCTATCGTGGCTTTGATAGAAACTTAGGTCGAATTTCGATTACGGGTTTTGATTATCGTAGTCCAGAGATCGTGCGGAAGTTCGAATTTCATTTCAAGAGACTGAGTTCAGTAGGGAGTTTCATTTATTTGATGGCTCCAACTAGACGATGTTCGAATTAATTGCTTGTAACGTCAAAGCTCGTGGTGCTAAGTAGTGATTGTATCTGCACTATATAGATGCAAGGAAGCGTGTGTGATTCCAGAGAATCCACAAATTTCATCAAATATTGAATTCCAGTTTCAATTACCTGTCAAACTTGTCAATTCACAGGAATAAAAGCGTCTCGTATTACGAATCTTCTTTTTTGGAAGAGTGCAGAATTAGTCAACTTCAGTAGCTGAAGATATTTTGTAACATGGGCTTGGGCATTTTATTGAGTATCTCAAAATGAAACAAGCACCATGACCGACACCTTATTTGAATAATTAATCGAATTCCAGAAACCTTAGGAGATACAAGGATTGAGAATAGCGAACCATGACTAAAGTGAGAAACAGAGTACTGTAACTCCAACAATTGATTGCAGTCGATAATTTATGCCACGAGAAGAGACATACTTGATACGTGACTCCAGTCCTTTATAATATAGCTACCAATCGATTGAAACCAGGAGTAACCAGGATGGATAGGTATGCCCAGTGGCTCATTTATCAAAGAACACCAACATCGAGGGCTGCCAAAACTCAACGAGGACGCATTAACTCTACGATCGCATTAAGAATTCCTGCACAACCTGGAGCTTTTTTAATGACCAGTTCAGTTCTAATCTAATCCAGTTCTAAGTTTAATCTTGTTATCCTTCTCAAAATTGTAACAAATTATCAGCATATTTGTCCCTATGTTCATTAGGGCGGTAGTCAGGTCCTTGCTAGAACAACTGGAATAATAAGTTCTAGTCAGGACCCCTTAAGGCACTGTTAGGATTTTCCATTCTTTGTGAATAGAAAATCTATGCACGTCTAGTTAGGCCCCAATCTTATATTTTAACCAGGTTTTAGTTGGGCCCTGATTCGAATAAAAGAACAAAGAAGTTCTAGTCAGGAACTGTTCGGGTCTTAGTCAGTATGGCCCATTTTACTGAAATATTTCCAATTCTCACAAAAAACACAGTTAAAAATAAAATTGTGAGAGTGAAAAAAAACTGTGCTATTACTATGTTTATAATAGTTTTATAATGTATAAAATACACCAACTTTACTTTTGACATTTAAGAATTTTTTATTCTTTATTAATTTGAATTTGGTACTTTACAGATGGTAAGTAACCAAAATATTATAATAGAAAGGGTCTAGACGGGGCCCTACCTAACTCTCGTTAGAGCCCGCTCAGAAGTTCTAGCTAGAACCTGGCTAAAACGGCGTTACAGAACTAGTCAGGCCCTCTCCATTTTTCCCGACCAGCGCCCGACTAGAAATAGGGAAAACTAGCCAGGACCCTACTAAACCCCGATCGGAATTTCTACATGATTCTTTCAAAAAGTGAATAACTTACCAAATTCTTTCTCTGTGTATTGGGATAGGCTCTAAGAACAATATATAATTTCCTCTTCAAACATCGAGGCGAAGTTTGCCTCGTGCAGATGAAGCTGTTCAGAAGTGACTCAACCGGTTTCGAACAGGTTCTAACAATGTTGGCTTAGCACGTTTTCGAGTGGAGACGAGTTGTTATTATTCTGAAGACACTTTAACCCAGTGATTTTGGATGTGGCATAACTTATGGTCTTTGAGTGTCGAAAGGAAAGTGAAACGTTAATTTATTTGAAACAAATCTTTCTTCGAAGAGGCGCGGTCGCCTGAATAATGTATTAAGGCAAAGTCACGATTTTCGAGACCCCTGGCTCGCAATTCTCAAGGACCGATGTGATCTGCGGACGAGGGCTTGGTTTCTAAATCAGACCTATCTGGCGATACGAGTGGAGCATGATTCGAGTCGTGAGCGCATGAGAAGGAGAGCCAGAAGTTCGTTGGACGCTGGTACCGGTTAGACCACCTTTCTGCTCAATATATATGGGAAGCTTTGCATTCAAGATGAAGTAAAAAGGTCTTCCCACTCACTCTTTGAAGAAAGGAATTAATTTTTAGATGTTAGTTTATTCCGTTATCATAGAAAGACTACAGATCTTATCTTTCTCACGATCGGTTTCTTTTCATCATTGACATTTCAGTCTAAACATTTAGATTCTACAGGGTGTTTACTACCGGGAAAAACCGGGAAAACCGGAAATACGCCTGGAATTTTTTTTTAATCCTGAAATTTTTTTTCAAGAACCTACTTTTATAACTTATTTTTGTTTTCTGTTATAGCAAATAATGTCTACCAAAGAAATGAGTTAATACACTTCAGTTATTGTTTCATATTTTATAATCTGATTGAGTAACTTAGTTACTCAAAATTAAATCTGATTAGTTGAGTAAATACTTGCTAAATAAATAGTTTATTCTTAAAAAGAGTAAAAGTATTATTCTATTCTAAAAGGATGATTGAGTCGAAGTCGAAATATCGAAAATCTCGGATTTAAAAAAGCAGTTTTATGGTAATATTAAAAATAAACAATTAACTAATTTATTATGACTAATTAATAAATTAATTTAATAATTAATTAACCAGTTTTAAAATAATAATGTTCACAACTATAAATACGGTATTTTTTTAGAAAACAAAACCATAATTAAACATCAATAAAACTGTAAATGTAGTTAATTTTGAAAACAATCTAACAACTATTATTTTTTATAAAGCAAAACACATGTTGTAATTATTTAATTTATAAAATATAAGGAAACTTTTTTTATAAATACTTCTTACGATTTCATTCAAAGTCATTCCAAATCCAATCTATTTGAGATTTTCGAGAGAAATTTCGTAGAATTTTATGGAATTTTAAGATATTTCGTGAAATTCTAAAGGAATTCATACAATTTTAAGAGAGTTTTAAGAATTCTAAGGGATTTTAAGAGTTTCTAAATGTTTTGAAATTTTGAAGAATTTTAAGAGGTTTCTAAAAATTTTAACAGATTTCTACTTTAAGCGATTTCAAAAGGTTTGTAAGAGTTTTATGGGGTTTTAAGAAATTTTATGAGATTTATAATAATTTTAAGTGATTTCAAGAGATTTTTCTGATATTTAAAAGATTTTGTGAGAATTTTAAAGGATTTCATGGAATTTGATAAGATTTCCAATAGTTTCAAGGGACTTTGCAGATATAAAGGAATTTTCAATGTTACCGTAAAATTTCAAGAATTTCCCGTGCAGAAATTCCCAAACTTGGCCCAGATCGGTGATGGAACGCTGAACCTGATCGGGCCCAGATCTGTCCCGATCGGGCCCAGACTTAGCACGATCGAGCCAGATCTGGGCCCGGTCTGGTTCAGCGTTCCATCACCGATCTGAAATCATCCGATCTGGGCCCGATAGGGGCCACAGCAAAATTTCTACACGGGTTTTTGGGAACTCTAAGAGATTTTAAAATTTGTCATGGAATTTTATGGAGAGATTTCAAAATATTTTTAAGGGATTTCAAGAAAGTTGATTTTTAAAAGATATTGTGGAATTTTTTAGATTTTATGGATTTATGAGATTTCTAATCAAAAAATTCTAGGATTTTTTTAGAGATTTTTATGAATTTTAACGTGGATTTGAGAAGACTTATAAGTTTGAAAATTTTTGTGGAATTTTAAGGGATTTCATGGAATTTAAAGATATTTCTAATACTTTTAATGGATTTTAAAGGATATAAAAGGGATTTTAATAATTATCATAAAATTTTGATGGTTTTTCTGAATTTTTAAGTATTTTCAAGTAATTATTCTAATTTTTAAAAGAATTTGTAAAATTTTTAAAGATTTCATGGAATTTGATGAAATTTCAAGAGATTAATGATTTTGAAGGTTTTCGTGAATTTTTAAGGATTTCGAAGTAAATGTACGCGCGGAGCGCGCGTTCGTTCTTGTATAGATAAATAATATATATAATAAACTCTATAATATGTTGGATTTGTTGATTTAATATGCTAAGTTCATAATAGTAAATGTATGATGAAGCATTAAGGGGGTCCTCCAGTGTGAAGGCTGTTTTTTTAATGCTTTTTTCAATTTTGTTTTTCTAATAAACCATTGAAATAAAATAATTTATAATATGTACATCATTTTTATTCACATTTCAACAATCTTCGTGATTTTTTTTGAGCCAATATGTTATATATAAAAAGTGGTACAGCGTTTTTCTCGAAACACGATTTTTACAAACTGCTGCCATAAAATCTCAAAAACTAATTAACCGATTCTGCTCAAATTTAGACAGTATCTTTAGTGTATACATAGTTACCAGATGAATCTAAATAATTAAGATTGCTTCGTAACTTTTTTTTTTAATAGCTAAATAGACCCCAAAAAAAGTGCGAAAAATTAAACTTTTTTTTCTAAAGCATAAAAAAAATTATTATTTTTGGAATTCTAACTTGATTTAGCTTCCATGTAGAGCCTCAAGTCTCAAAATTAAAAGGATGTTTGATTTTTTAATTTCAAATAAGCAGAACCGGAATCATGGCAGCAGTTAGAGCATCTATTTTTTTTATGTGGTCCTGTTGGGTGCTGTACCACTTTTTATATATAATATATTGGCTCAAAAAAAATCACGAAGATTGTTGAAATGTGAATAAAAATGATGTATATATTATAAATTATTTTATTTGAATGGTTTATTAGAAAAAGAAAATTGAAAAAAGCATTAAAAAACAGCCTTCACACTAGAGGACCCCCTTAAAGTGTGTTTTTACTTTCCTGGAAAATCAGGGATTTAGCCTTGAAAAACCGGGAAAACGCCTGGAATTTGAATCGGTTGCGTCAGAAGACACCCTCTTCTATTTCCTTCTATTTCCTTTCACTGAATGCAAATTCCGTAAGAATTGAGCCTTTAAAAATGGAAACGCGACTTTTCCATCCTATGAAACTTAGAGTTTGACGCTACACTTATTTTCAGAGGGAAAAGAGGATTAGAAGGCTGAAGCGAAGTGCCTTTCTTCATAGTGCGAGCTAGAAACTCAGTTGGAGAAATCGGGAGTAGTGTCAGGATGGAAAAAAATGTGATGTGATGTGGTGATAGAGTGGAAAGAAGAGATGCTGATGTGATGGAGTGACAGTATAAGCGACTGAGCGACTGAACGCGCCCGCGGGAGAACTCCTGAGAGAAGGTAGATGTACTGGCGCATAAATGAGGTGGGAGGGACACATATGGAGAGAGATGGAAGATGCCTGCGAGATAAACCAGAAACGCCGTGAATACAGATGGACCCGACGATAAAATTTGGTCCCCCTTTCCTTGAACAACCCTCAGATGGCAGTCTCACTTGCCACTGTCGTCATTCACTTTTCTCTGGGAGAAAAGCCAAAGTAGATGCTAGAATATAAGCGGGAATCAGGATTTTGAAGTCCTGTTTGTCCTGCATCGCGATAAGGAAATTGAACTACTCGCCTGCTGGAATAAGCGAGCCGCTGCTCTTGAGTTCATGCCCGGAAGTCACGGAGCTTATGTTCTCAAGGCACGCAGCTTCGACCTTATGACACTTGAAACTCTGAATGCTGGGCATGTTTTTAATCTTGATTCTTGATTAGGGGACGAATAGCGATGTTTCTCGTTTGCTAAATTAGGCCATGAGAAATTACAGAGGTTTTGCCAAATCCAGGCAATTGGAAATGACCAATTAGATAAGATCTAGCAGTTCCTTTGAGGTTTTCGAGATATAATCAACTGAAAAAATTGGGTCTTGATTCGCGTTGTGTAACTTATGGAGTCTAGTGGAAGTTCACATGTTTCAATTGTTAGTGTATCTTGTAAGTGTGGTGAAATGTTGAGATATACTGCGAGTCGAGTAGCCGTTCACTATGTGTACTAAACTTAACTTCCGTCTGATAAAATCAACCCCAATACATACATCTCGTATGGTACACGCACTTGTTCCTTTGCGGGACAACGACAACATTCATAAATTATGCTAGCAGTCTTTTAAGGAAAGATCAGGTATATGATATACCTGATGTCAAGCGCTGCTTTTAACAGAGTTGATACGTTCACATTTTTCATTTTATATGTTTCTTGCAAAGCTTTATCTCAGATTTTCTTAAAAGAGTTTTTTTTTATCGCTTAATGTCAAAACAATTTGAAAACTTTGAGGGAATAAATCTTGAGTAAACTTGTAGACATGAAATGAAATGGCATTTGAAGGTCTATAGAGATAAGCGAAAAAAAAATAGAAAATGAAAGTGAAGAATGATCTGAGCTGAAATGCAGTGTGTGTGGAAAATTTATGAATCTGTCAAAGTGGAATACCCGTCCAATGGCAATAATCTACGCTCTATTTACCACAAGTGACTCATGTCGAGAAAGGATATATATATATCCTTTCTCGAGACTTGTCTCGGCCGGAAAAAGGACACCATAAAAAGGGAGAAGATAACCGAAGAAAAGAGAGACGTGAAAATAATCTTCTCTTGTTCCGATCTAATGATCCTCGAGATCACAGTACATATAATTTTACAATGCGTAGCAAATTCCAATCTCGGGAATAGATTGATTTTGGTCGTCTGCCATGCGTCAAACAATGCGTGCAATTTGTGGCATAAACGCCTGTTCACAATGTTTCGGTAAATGTACCGTCTCACTTGCCAATATTGTTCCACTTTTGTGTCCACGTTTGCTCACTGGCTGTAGACGAAGCTAGTGTTTACATTACGAGTTCTACAAATATGATAGTCTGATCATATCTGGCTTTCAGGTTAGATTGAAAAATATGTATTTGCAAACTAGCAAGTATCGTCAATGGAGAATTTTCAACTTAATTGAACTCTCAAGACTTTAAATTATGGTTATCTTCCCTATACAAAACTCAGGTCTCCAAAGGAATTACCATGAAAAAGTTTCTTGTCAGGGAGTTTGAAACTTTTGTAATCTTCCTGGTCCTCGGAAGATCAATTATCATTATACACGTAAGCATAAAAATGTACACGCCCTGTAGTGTATAAAAGTAAAGTTTAGCTGTTGAATATCGTCGAGTGGTTTCTTGTGTCGAGTGTTTGGAAAAATCAATTGCTTGTAAATCAGAGTTTAGTAAATATTACAAACTGTCAGAGTACGTAGTGATTTTGAAAATGTTGGAGGAAATACTCGAGAGACTCGGAAAAACCCACTTCGGCCTTCCATTTTTCTCACCCCAAGTTCCATTGCCGCTGGCGCGGATCAACTATTACCCGAGGTAATGCGAAGTGAAATTAATGGGGTCGAGCGAGAGTACGTTGAAAGTACCAGAACCAAACCTCAATGTAGGTAATCCATCAGCTTATTACGGAATAATGAATCGTATCTTCCTTATTGTCAACTGAAAACAATTCCACATTATTCAAACATATTAATGCCAGCTCTTTCTAATCCGATCAGAAAACAGAAATGTGATTTCAACCCCCACAAAGTCTACTAAGCTCATTCTGACAATTTGTTAAATATTAGAAGCTTTTGTCATGACTTTCTCATATGCAAAAAAAGGCTTTACATATATCGATAATTTAGTCAATCGATTCAGCTTTATCTTCATTATTACATACTGCGTCACCTAGATGGGTCTGTTAAACGAACTATCCATAAAAGTCAGCAGCTCCGTCGTCTGCTCTTCTCGGGATGCGAGTTCTCTCGCAAATTCCAGATAAATGGCTCTCCAGAGCCTCGAGGACACCAACTAATACTCAGGTCTTTCGCATGCACATAGGTACTACGTCCATGGTGAACCGTACGTATGTTTACTCGATATCGCAATATAGGAAACTTGACTACGGAGGCTGGGACGAGGGTCCTCCATGGTGCTAGCGTCCGGTCGCTAATATCGAAGGCGGATGACTTATAGCCATCTCTGTGTATTCGGTGAATCCCCTTGAAAACGGACTTTGCTAAACGTGGGAGTGGTTATGTTCCGACATATTCTGGCTCTCTCCTGACAAAGGATACCCATGCCCATGGACTGAATATACTCCCGCAAGCGACGTACGTCCCCGTGTGATGCGAATGCGAATGACTCAAACACAATGAATATGTAATTTCCCCTGTTAGCCGATCAGCATGAAACCCAACCTACACTATACCATATTACCTTCTTCCGGCTGCTTATTGTACATTAAGCATTGTTCAAGAAAAGCCAAACCTCTATCTACATACCAAGACTCATCATCATTAATGAAAGCTTATCAGTTTATTAGATGCTACAACAACATCCAAAATACAATCGGTATCGAATCCGTCAACATCTCTAACCATTTCACCAACATGGTCTATAAAAGCATTAGCACAAACAGAAAAACTCAAAAGCAACTTGAAAGCAGTTGAAGACAATGGGATTGTGAAGTGAGAAAATAGCTGAGAGATTCAACCAATAGATTCTTTCCGGAGGCAGTTAGTCGACATGCTGGTCCCTTCTCTGGCTTTGGAAACCCTGTAGGGTCGCTTCCTTTCTCGTTGGTGAACAATACTGAGGCAAAGTTGGTGCAAAGTTTCCCATGGCTGATGCTACGGTACAAGGAGGAGAGAGGCAGAGAGAACCTGAAAGAGTAGAGAGGATGAGGCGGGTTTCAGGTTCTTGCGGCATGGCTGAGCGGTTTAGGCAAGGCGTTAAATAGCTCGCAAGTTTGCCATGGCAAAACAATGTGGCCCGAGTGTGAACCTGGCAGCCGTTTCGCTGGAAGTTGCCTTAGCTGCTAGAGGCTGTCTGTAGTCTATATCCACGCTTACACCTTTGCGTTTCCGGCCACGCTTGTTCGCTGTTCTAGCTAGATGCCCACAGTTCGCGTGTCGAGGGCACCAGCTCTGCACGCTTTCCTGCCCGGACATGTTGTGGTATGGCCATCGATCCATGCCAGGATTTAGCGTCAATTCCCAAGTCCCTAAGTCCGAACCTGCTCTGCTTCCCATTCACGCCTATAGGAACATGAACATCGCTTAACACCTCAAATAATCGTCGATATTTATTCAAATCATCAGATATTACTCATACATACAGCATTAGTCATACTTTCATTAAATTTTCTAAATTGCTAGAGTTTTAAAGTTTTTTAGATTTTCTAAACTTCTTTATCTGAAGTTGAAATTATTTTCACACGATCGATGTGCAATGGAAGGCACTTGTAGGTAGTACCAGGATTTTCAGGAATGGAGGATAAAAGGGTGGGAAAGTCCGAGCTTTCGAGAAGTGCCTTCTGGTATTCGATGCGGACGAAGCTCGAGAGCTTTGCTGCGGATACGCGCTTATCGAGCAGAGACGGATGCTCCATTATGTCTACATACTCGACATGCCAGCCGATTAAATTGAATCGTTCGCCAGATTACCCAATGACGCATAATGCCCGTTCGAAGGTATTCTGTTCCGTGGACTATTGTATCCCTCAACGGGAGTAATTCCAGACACGTAAAAGCAATTCCTGGAATCTGCTCATTGTTATGCAATCATGGGTCAGCGCAAACCACTAGATCATAATTTCTTCGCGAAATCAACTGCAAATGTCGCAAAATCTCAGAGATTTATATCCTGGTTTTCTGTAACTTACTTCCTCATATCCCAGCCTTGAGCTTTCCATTTCCCAGTTTTTCATTTCCCAGTTTCGCACACAAAACTGTCATTTTCTGTACTTACTCTCTAAATCTGAATCAGCGAGAAAAGTAGTTAGTGATGGATTGTTTGTTGCTTCCTTATTTAATTTTTGGGCGTGATATAGAGAATAGATTCAGATGTTAACGATGAAACATGATTCAGATGTAGAGTTGTACATTTTTCATTTTGTTACATCAAATTTCTGATTAATTAATTTTAATTAACCAAAATTGAAATGCACCGAAATTAAAACGGATGCTTGGATGAATCTTGTTTTAGAACATGGAAACGTGTTTATGAAAGAATGCTTTTTACTCTGGGGC
The DNA here is from genome assembly GCA_904066005.1 of Synergus itoensis. Lineage (NCBI taxonomy): Eukaryota > Metazoa > Arthropoda > Insecta > Hymenoptera > Cynipidae > Synergus > Synergus itoensis. Next base: position 40,960 of record CAJFCP010024344.1, on the reverse strand, counting down.
AAAAATTATAATAGAAGATTTAAATTATATTTGCGAAGGAAAATAATAACAAGACAAAAAGTCAGTTTCACATTGCAAGAGCGTTAAGCAGTTTTCTGTGGACTGAAAATTTCATTAGATTATACAGTGCACAACACAATTCCCCTTATAAAACTTTGTTTCGAGCTTTAATTGCCATAGCAGAGTTATAATTATAGAGTCAGTTTCCAGATACTTCACAGTGCCATCAATATATGCTTTAAGCGAGGAAATCATTTTATTATCTCTTTCTATTAAATACTCTAAATTAGAAGCGTTCGTTGTGCAAGTTATAGAGCATCGCGATGAAACATCTGATATTTCATAAATACTTCCAAGATTATCATAATTAACACTAATAGACAATTCTAGACTTTTTTTCACACGAAAGAAAGAAGTACTCAAGGACACATTTGTGCATGTAACTGCTCGTGTGTGTGTTCAATTTCCGATAGTTACGAGCAACGCCAAAGGGTCGGTAAAGTTCAATTTCAACGGCGTAACTTCAAACTCTCTACGCGTAGTGCTCATAGAGGTTTCCTTTGTCGAATAAACCCAGAGAATTTTCCAAGTTTTCCCAAAGGAACTGAACGATACTATCAAAACGGTCGAAACTTTCCACGGTCCTGTTAGCCGTACGTGTTGTCTTGATTCCCTAAGAAACTCTGCATTATTCCAAGAGATGTGAATGGATGAAGGTTAGATAAAATGTTCCAAAAGAGGGAAAACAAACTACTAACTTTTCTATCCTTCTATTTCTCTTCCAAAACTTTCACAGTTCTTTCATCTAATTTTTGTAAATAAGGATTCCTATCACATGCTTTCCATTACTTTGAGAGATATATATATATAATAATTTCGAAAAGAATAATTCAACATCCATAGAAATAAAAAGTGAAAGGTGCGTTTGTCGCAACTAACAAATCTAGTGAACGCAATTTTCCAATCTAGACCCGTTGCCAGGAGCATAGAGATTTATAGAGGGTCGTATACACCTTGTCACAGTTGTCGTCGTCATTACTTGGGAAGCGAAACTTCCAGAAATTGCTAAGATTTCAATCGGGAGCGATTAGGACCTCGAGTTATATCGCCACCAAGGGTTCGACATTCCCCGGTCAGTAAATTCAGAGGTTGGAGACGATGGAGACACCAATATTGCCTTCGTTACTCACCAACAAGAACATTGGCAAACAACAATGTCCTCATAAATCTTCCGATATGTTGTTTACGATATATTTAAAGTAAATGATATTCTCTCTGTAGTTTATACTCAAGATATGTTTAAGAAGCCATTGAAATAGAAAAATTCAAGGATGTTTTAGGATTTGCTGACACAACCGATTCGTTTTAGTGACTGTCAAGATTAAAGTTTATATGGTCACTATAAAGTCCATTATTAATGGCCCCATTAACCATAGCATCAATTTCAATATCAATTAGTATCCTGCTGGAAGTAAAGATATAGAAATCCTATCCCTTTCTATCTCCTTCTATCTCTTTCTATGTCCATTTCAATCCACATTCACGGATATCTCTTTGAATTTCCTCTTTTATATCCCTTTCTATCTCTTGTCTATCTCCATCTCAATCCACATCAAAGCGTATCTCTTTCAATCCCCACTTCTCTATCTCTTCTTACCTTTTGTTCATTTCTGTCTATCTCTTTCTATCTCTGTATATACCTGTCTATCCCTTTCTATCTTCATGTCAATCTTAATTCGCTTTTATCTCTTTTAATCTTCAGTTCTCCATCCCTTTTTATCTCCATTTCAATCCAAATTCTCGTTTATCTCTTTGAATCTCCTCTTTTCTATCCCTTTTTATCTCTCGTATATAGCCGCCTATCTCTTTCTATCTTCATGTCAATCCGCATCAGTACCTGTCTCTTTCAATCCCCACTTCTATATCTGTTTCTATCTTTTTTCAATCCCCATCTACCTCTTTCTATCTCCTTGTCAATCGCCGTTCTCTCCAATCTCTTTCAATCCCTTTCTATCTCCTTCTATCTCTAAGACAAAAAGGGATAACGATAGTTCATCCCTTGAGGAAATTGCCTATCCCCTCTATCTCTTTCTATCTCTGTATATACCTGTCTATACCTTTCTATATTTTCTATCCCTTTTTATCTCTTGTCTATTTTCTTTTCAATTCACATCAATACTTGTCTCTTGCAATCCCCACTTCTATATCTGTTTCTATCTTTTTTCCATCCCCGTCTATCTCTTTCTATCTCCTTGTCAATCGCCATTCTTTCCAATTCCCTTTCTATCTTAGAGATAGAAAGGGATAACGATTGTTTATCCCTTTCTACCTCATCTATCTCTTTGAATCTCCTCTTTTCTATCCCTTTCTATCTCTTGTCTATCTCCGCTTATCTCTTTCAATCCCCACTTCTCTATCTCTGTATATATCTGTCTATCCTTTTCTGTCTCCATTTCAATCAACGCCTATATCTTTCAATCGCCACATCCATATTTCTTCCTATTTTTCGCCTATTCTATTTTATCCTTTTCTGTCTCCTTGTCAATCTCAATTCGCTCTTATCTCTTTCAATTCCCACTTCTTTATTCATGTCTATCCCTTTCCTATTATCGCCTATACCTTTCTATCTTCTTGTCAATCATAATTCACTCCAATCTCTTTTAATCCCACTTTTCTGTCCATTTCAATCTCTCCCCTATCTTCATCTATCTCTTTCTATTTCCTCGTCAATCGAAATTTACTGCTGTGTTTCAATACCCTGATTTCTGTCCCAACCTATTTCTAAACTTATCTTCTTTAATGTCCTCTTCTCTGTTTCAATTTAACTCTTTTCTATTCAAATTTATCCATGTTTATCTTATTTCGGTTCAGTTATTTCGTTTTAAAAAAGTAGTTATTTGTAATTAATTGAGAGCATATACATATATTGGAGGCGTGACCTTAGCAGCCATATATATTTTTGTGTTTCCGAGCCTCCAAACTTGAGATATCATGGCGACCAGTTTTTAAAATGGATAACTTCAGGCAGCCATACCTGCCAGATTTATCATTAAAAATAAAAAATAAAAAATTTTGGTAATAGTGTTTTATATCTATATTCATGTGTGAAAAGTTAGAATCTGTAATATAAATTTTAATTTGAAAAAAAAA
>CAJFCP010024344.1:0-17810 GCA_904066005.1 Synergus itoensis | reverse complement strand
GCATGTAATACTTTACCATAGGAACAAATTAGTTATACCAATTATACGCTCATAATAATAAATATTTTTAGCTAATAAATTTCGTCTAATATAATTCTAATAATAATTTCGTCTACATGAGACGAAGGTTTATTGACTCTTATTAGCTAAAAATATTTATTATTATGAACGTTTAATTGGTATAACTAATTTTCTCTTATGGTAAAGTATTACATGCCCTTAAAATGGCACATGTGTTAAAGTACGTTAAGGGTTGTTTCTCACCCTTAGAATTAAAGTCTTGGGTTTTTCTTTATAGAACGTGTTTTTGAGGTCCCTGAAGTAATATTAGCGAAAGAAATTTTCAAAAATTAAAAAATTTTTTGGATCGTTCAATGAACGTTCGAAACTTTACTCACATTTCGATGATTTGGAGCATTTGGTATTCCGAGTCGGAATACCTTAATCAAACTGTGGATTGCAAAATCGAAGAAGAAACAAGTTAGGAGGACGAATAATTTCGATTTTTGCATCGACTCTTTTCTTTTGGGTATTAGAGAGCGTTTGGTATTCGGTTGAGCTTGATGGAGGGACGAACGAATAGAGACTGCAAATGAATCGGCCTGAGGGAAGAATCATCTGTAGTCTGGAAAGGACCCGCTACTAAATACGTACGCCGCAAACAGTAGAAAGGCACACCGCGAGGTGTACGTGCCTTCTAATTAATCGTGTCGTGCCCTGCATATATCCTGAGCTCAACATCTTAGAGATCAGCTGCAATTTTACTTCCGACCCTTTGTGGTCTCCTAATCCTCGATGTCTCTAAACCCTCTTCAGAATTATAAGCAGATCTCCACTGTTCTAGAATGGCAGGAAGTCCAGCTGAGACATACGTAAAATAAAATGGACAAAAGTCCTCTCAATTATTCCTAGTCCAATTAACCCCTTTCTCGGGTTTTTAATTTACCAAGGTATAAATTTGAAGCTGTTTAAGAAAGCTATTTGCTCCCGGAGAGGTTTTTTGTATGAAAGCACTTCTTCTCGTCTGAGTTCTTTTTACCTGTAGTCAGCGTCAGATACATGGGGAAACACTCTGAAAAGTAACTACAGGAAGGAGTTGTTTCAATTCTCTGAATCGTCTGAAACCTTAAAAGGCTGTTCTTCGTCGGTTAATTTATCGGAGCCTGCACTTATTTATAGGTCCCACGGTCTGCAGATCCGCCCATTCAAGAGCAACCCGTTGCTTTTACGTGCTAGCACTGGGAAAACTGTTCTTTCCGTGCGATTCGCGCCAGAAACCATTAGCGTTTTTGCCTTGAAACTTCATCAATAGGGTGGTTGCAAATGATAAAAACTTGCACAAAGTCGGAGGTCATTACTGCAAACAGTTTCAGTTTCACAATATTGTAACAGTAAAATTACTCCTTCAAACATATACTAGTTTCAAGTGTCTCGTGTTGATGATGAGAATTGCGAGAGACAATATAACTCACTTTCTCTTGATTGAGTTAAGCTCCGGCGACATATAACTTTACGCACCGATTGGCAAGCAGCTAACCACATTCCAACCGATTGCCGCCTTATAGTTATTACTCTCTTTTGCCTTTAGCTGCGAAATAAAAAAAAATCAATGTTTCTCCACCGATTAAGCAGAGTAGAGGTTACGTCCTTATTTCTGAGCTCGATATTGGATTTCCATCAAGCCGTCGTGTCTTTCTTTACTTTTTATTTCTCTTCATGTAAAAATGTGAATTGATTTGAGGTAACACTTCTGGAATATTAGTTGCAATAATTTAACGTATTTTTCTGCTCTAAAAGCATTGTTTATTATAATCTGATGTCAATTATTGAGCTTGGTTCATAAAATTATAAAGCAGAACTTTTTTTCAGCTCTCACTTGCAGATATTGGATTTCGATTAGCGTCGATTTCTAGACGACTTTCGTTTTCCCGTCAGCAGTTAAATATTTAAATCAAGAGGGGACGTCCTCATGCGATTATTAAATGACGCAGGATCCAGGATGAATATTTTTGAAAGGTTATTGTTTCGGCGAGTGACAGACATGATTAATTATTTACATTTAACTGAGTCTGAGAAGTTAAAAATCGATGGAGATGCTTAATTCTCTATGTGGTATTACAATTTTAAGGATTACTTCAGATCTATTTTTATACTCCCACCAAAAAGATGATCCTACTATATCTCAATGCCATTCCGCAAAAGCAATCGAGAACTTCCTCAAAGGTCGATGGTCTGATCAAAATTGAAATTCCTCGGGGTATGCCGGTTCACGTAGGTCATACATACATTCGTCTGAAGCCATATTATCCACAGACAAATGAGCGTGTCACTGAACGATGTTGGATTCCTTTAAAGCGTGAATATCAGAGAAAAGCCGATCGTCATAACTCTTAAAGACATTTAAAGAATTCGAGTTTCTAATATGTACAAATAATGTTGAGGCGATCGATTCGTATTTAGTGTCTGAAAAATAAAGAGAGATGAGCCGAGTAAATGGGATGGCAGATAAGAGACCAATAATTGTGATTATCGATGTAATAGGAGTGGGGAGTTCAGAGACCGGCTGAAGAGACGATGAGACTATCGTCATTAGGACTTATTAATTAGACTGGAGAACATATTTAATTTTAACCGTCACGTCTCGTCGTCTCCAAAGCAAGGAAGAGGTAAATGATCCTGCTCTACCTAGTAAAAATAATATGGTGTTTGTGCGATTGGTTTCTTATCGGTCGGAGTGTGCTTTTTGTTTCAGCGTGGCGGTTTTGCCATTATTTGCTGTTTTTATTTGTTTTATTTATATTCTTACTTTACCGATTTGGGACATAAACGCAATACACTTGACGAAACCATTCATTAAGGCCTACGCATTAAGGTGTTTCCTCAATAAACCCAATACGCAAACGGATACGCATACGCATACGCGTTTGCGTAAGAAAGTATACTTTTTTACGCAAGTGGATACGCAAACGCGTATGCGTATGCGTATCCGTTTGCGTATTGGGTTTATTTGAGGAAACACCTTTACGAGATCGACAACTCTGGAACGTAATTAGGAAGCAGATTTCCGTTGATTTTTGGATTGTTTGTGGCTCGACTATGTGCAACATATCGAAATCACGAGATACTCGCCTTCCTAGCGTCGATTTGGTATCGTATCATTTTTGCTTCGTGCGTTCGTCCGATTGTCTGATTTCGATGATGTCTTTTGTGTGTTTTGCTATGTTTAAATTTTATGCTCAATATTGCTTCGCTTGTCTGGTCCGAATTTAATTGATCATTTATAGTATTTATCGTCGTTTCTCACACTTCGAATTCAATGTCTTATATTTGCGAATTACTCGAAATATTTATTTTAATGACTCTCATCCTTCGTATTATTTGAAATTGTTGTCGAATGCTTCCTTTGGGCTATTATTGTATTTCAATTCACCTTGTTGGTGGTCTTTTGTTTTCATTGTATGGATGTGTGAAAGAGCGTATTGATTTTATCGGTTTATCCTGACTATTCATTATATCTAACATTGGTTATTTGACTTGTATCTTCTTAATTTCATCCAACCTGCTTTTCAATGAATTATTTTCCACTTAAATTTCAACGTCATTTTATTTCTTTTATTAAATCCTTAAATGAATACTCATTTTTCCTTAGACAAATTTTATATTATAGCTGTCGAGCATACGCATGTGGCTGATCCCGAAAATAGTTGGTTACAATGTATGTACATATTTCAAAGTATACAGTGTCCGCAACATACAGAGTTATAAAAAATCTAAATGATAGTCTTTAATTTTTAAGACACTCTTTAAAAAGTTTAGCAGAAGAAAGATACATTTGTGTTCTTTTATCATTTTTGCGAGACCCTCTAATCGATTATCGCTAATCTCTGGAGTTCTTATCCATGAAGAGTCGCTAAATCATATCCTATGTCACTCTACACCAGCTCTTTTTCAATCGACGTTTTAGGCACACAATGGCGACACGTACGACGTCTCGGTTGAGCCAAGAAGATTAATGCGCGATGGATAGTCGTTCATCCTCCTACGCGTGGGTAGTGAACGCGGCTTAATCGTTGGAAATCACGAGCGAGACTTGTCCCCCTCCCTCTGCAAATTACTCTCATCACCCTTCCGCATTGCAGGTTTAATTCTCTTTTTTTCGGCCTCCTGTCAACGCGAAAATTATTTAGAGTCATAACGATGAGATGATTAATCTCAAATTGACAAAAATCACCTGTCAGAAATTTATCAAACTTGTCAAAGGATAAGTTGCTAATTTTCAAATTGTTTATTATTTTATCCAGTTGTCTATTTAATTGATTAATTTTTGAAGACGGAGTTCAAGAATAGCAATCAAGCTACTCATTTCAGGGGGACCTGCTTTAAGAGGCGTCATCTGCTCTCGTCACGCAAATTGAATTCAGTTTGCATGTCAATCTAGAAACTGTTGTGTCTAAAAGCAGTCAAACTCAAAGGATCTAATTTCTCCCGAAGCTAATTTCGAAACTGATGTCAATCATTCAGATATTTGGGTAGTTATCAAGAATTTTCAAGTAATAACTTTTAAAATTTGCTGTAAAGGACTTTTTAAGTCGGCTCTCTTTTATTGTACCGATCATAACAATTTATATCGGTCAATAAATAAGTACTTTCCACTAATGTTCAGTGAGTCAAAAGCAGTAGAATTGAAAGTGCGATGACACGAGGCGAGTACCACAGAAAACCTCTTACGGTATTAGGTTACACACTTCTACTTATTTCAATCTCCAGGCCTCATTGACTTTTATGGAGTCACCTATGCGCCATAGCGACCCTCGATCGGCTTTTTAAGTTTCCTGGTCAGCCTCCCTTGAGTTATATTGCAAGAAAAATTGCTGCTTTGAATTCACTTAGGCACTCTAGCAAGAAATTAAGATCAAATACGATCGATAAAAATATTATTCTTGTTATTCTCTAAAAGTAGTTACTGAATTCATCTTGTAATGAAAAATACGAGATCCTAGTTTTCTTAACGTTTCTGGAGTTTTAAGATCTCTATATGAAATTACAATCATAGAATTCAGTACGAATCATCGAAAGTCCACGAAATAGCCAAGTACTACCCGCAATCCTTGGACCCGTTAAAGTTTATGGGTTCGAAGATTCGAGACGACCTCATAAAAGACCAAGCACTTGAGGATTTTTCAATATCTCTAACGCTATGGATCCTCAACCAAGTCCGATTGTGAGGTCTTTACGATTATCCCTGGACCGATAGTACCTCTATCTGTCAGCAAATGTTGAGTGAAAAGGATTTTTTCATAAGTCGGATATTATATCTTGAATGCTTGGATATTAAAATCAGACTCAACTTACGAGTAGAGAAGTATTTGAAAATAATATCGCATATAAAATCATAAAACAACCCCAATCGAATTTTGTATTCCTCATGCCCTTCCTGCCAACTTCCACCCTACGAAATGAAATGATTCATCCGAACATGGATGTGAAATCAGACCCTTACTGATTTTGATATGTACTGAGGAAGTGATTCATCCAAATACGAAAATGAAAAGAAAACTTGAGGAAAAATCAATCATGATCACTTGAAAGGGATAAAAGCTGTTAGGAACCACAGTAAACAGACTAAATATACAGAGCAATGATCGTAGAAGGGTGCCCGAACAACACAAGCAGATGAAAGGGAAAGTTTTTCTAAAAAGTGCTCTCTGCACTGTATATGTATGCGACGTTCCTCGAGGGGTGTTGAATACTAATTACACTGTGGCGATACGCATTATTTACTCACAGTAAACATGATGAGCAGCAACGAGTTTACTTCGAAAGCTCTAGCTTACCTGAAACAAAAAAAATATTTCTTTAGACAAATATTAGGCTTTAACGTTTTTTATTTAATAATTAGCTGCATTGTATGGTCACATGCATGGCCGGATTAAGGGGGGGGCTAAAGCCCTGGGCCCCGCTTTCGAAGGGGCCTCCAAATTCTTCCTCAACCTTAAAAAAAAAATTTATAAAAATTGAAAAATTTATTATTTTAATTCTCTTTGAAGATAACCAGTGGCGTAGCTTACTCTAGGGAGGTCCTGTATCAAAATTTGTCGGGGGGCCCTTCTACTCTTTTAATTTAAAATTTAAAATTTTACGAAATTTCGCTAACACACTCGGGGGCCTCTGGAGCTCGGGAGCCCCGTATCATTGATACGGCTGATACGGCGGTAGCTACGCCTCTGAAGATAACTAAAGATTTTTCCCAGAGGGGGGGCAAAAAAATGTACAGTCCTGGGCCCCGAGTTGTCTTAATTCGGCTCTGGTCACATGTACTAACGTGTTATGTCTTGCAAGTAGAGACTTCAAACTCACTTTAGAAATAGAAATCAAGTAGTATCAATAATAGTGACATAATTTAATAGTAGGAACAGCAAAATAGAGTAATTTTCGCTAAATACAAAAGAATTTTAGAATTTCTAAATGATTTTGTAAAATTTTAAGGGATTTCAGGATATTTCGTGGAATTTTGAAGGAATTCATGCAATATTAAGAGATTTTTTAAAGAATTTTAAAGGATTTTGAATGTTGTAAAATTTGGAGGAATTTTAAGATATTTCAACGAATTTTAAGGGATTTGGAAGGATTTGTGTGAAATTTTAAGAGATTTCAAACAGTTTCTCGGTTTTTAAGGAATTTAAAAATGTTTCGTGTAATTTCGAGGAGTTTTCAGAGATTTCTAATAATTTTAATGAATTTTAAAGGACACAAAGGGAATATTATCGTAGAATTTAAATGGATATTGAAAGTTATCGTCAAATGTTTAGAGGTTTCAAGAAGTTTTTCTGATTTTTAAAAGATTTTGTGGATTTTTATGGATTTCATGTAATTTTAAGGGATTTTAAGGCATTTCAAAAGAATTTAAGAGGTTTTTATGAGTTTTATAAAAAATTTGTGAAATTTCAAAGGATTTCATGGTATTTTATTATATTTCTAATAATTTTAAGGAATTTCAAGATATATTATTATTTTTTAAAAATTTTGATAAATTTTTAAGGATTTCGTGGAATTTTTTGAGGATTTATAAGAATTTTTAGATATTTTCACAAATTTTAACGAATTTTGAAGGATTTGTAATAATTTTAATAGTTTATAAAGGACTTAATTTCTGGGAAATTTAAGCGGTTTTCACAAATCTTAAGAGATTTCAAGGGAGGTTTTTATGAGTTTTGAAATATTTTATGGAGTTTAAAGAATTTTGAAGTTTGTCAGGTAATTTTATTGAGGAATTTCAAAATCATATATGATTTTTAAATGATTTTGAAAAATTTAAAAGGATTTCGAAAGGTGTAAAATTTTAAGAGATTTTTCTAATTTTTAAAAGATTTTGTTGAATTTTTAATCATTTCATAGAATTTGATAAGATTTCTCTAAGGATTTTAAGAGATTTTAAATGTTAAGAAATTCCAACAGGTTTTTATGGATTTTTAGAAAGTTTTGCGAATTTTAATTTGGATTTTAAGAGATTTGTGATTTTAATGGTTATCTCGGAACAACTAGAAAAGTGTTGGAAAAGTGGTTTTAAAAAGAGAATTGGGAAAAGAGATTTGAAGATGTAAAAGGGATGGACAACACGTTACAATTGTATGGATATGTAATCGTGGTCGTTTGCTAAGCAGGTCGTGCAAAGCCTTTATCAACTTTTTGATACTCCGAGTTTGTTTACCTTAGAGTGACGTGTTGCCTACAACTTGGTAAATATAGAAAGTGAATGTTCCCTGCGCTAAACAAACGATTAACCCACAGCTTAACATGGTCCTCATACCGCCTCCAACTCAACGATAACTAGGGTTTATGTTTATAGACGTGGCCCAGCACTAACTATAACTAGTTCCTATTCTCGAAACAGTGACACACATTGGTCTAGTGCTAATGTCCTCCAGTTACTCCTCTAAAACAACAACCAGTTTTCATCCTCCTCTCCTTCCATAATCATGTCCATAATCGACCCCGAACCAGTTTGAATTCAATCTAAATTAGCTACATTGCAGGCCCCAAAGTCCCTATGGGATAAAAAATAGGGTACATAGGATACTTTTTTTCTCACTTATAGGGTACTTTTTTTTTTGCTCAAAGGGTACCCTTTTTTTTACGAAAAAATGATATTAAAAAAGTGTTTATAAACAATAAAAGGCAATTTAAAGCTGCAATGTGCTTATTTTATTATAAATTTTCGGAACAGAACAATGCGTACATAAATAATAATCGAATATGAACTCTGGTTGACAAAAGGATAATTATGTATAATCTCAGGTATTCTTACGACTATGATAGAATCTGCTATCTGTACATTACCTAATGTTACTTAAAATCTTTAAGGACTTTAAGTATAAATATTTCTTACTTAGATATCAGCCTTTTTTTTATTAAGTACGCAAATCATAACGAACTTTTTTAGCAATATGTTTAATCGCGGTCACGTAAAATTGTTTAAATTTCAGTCATAAGAGTTAACTGTTCTTTCTTTGGCATACTTTCAATAGTTGCTTTTGCTGTTTGTCCAACGTTTATTTCAAGCAAATCTAAAAAGTTTGCACGGTTTTCTAACAACCAATTAATATCTTGTAGATTGTTGAATGGATTTGAATCTAAAACTGACTGCTTAACAACACTGGATAAAAGAATGGTAAGATGTCTTTTCAACTACACATACAATACATGTATGAGTGGTTCTTCTTTTTGCATGATTAAAGTTAAATTCAGTGGTGAAGATTTTTGCAGCATTACTGTACTTGATAACAATCCTACCTTAAAAAAGTGGTGTCACGAAATGTCTCAAATATCTCGCATACATTGTTATTGCAAACCTGATTGGCTTTTGAATGACTTGAAGTTGAAAGAAGAAAAACAAACTAATGGCGCAAAAAAATTTCATGAAAACCTTCGAAATCCCTTAATATTCGTTAAGATTTCTTAAAACTTCCAGGAATCTCTTAAAATCCATTAAAAACATTAAAATTAAAAATCCATAAAAAACATTAAAATCATAAATCTCTTAAAATTCAAATTAAAATTCGCAAAACTCTCTAAAAATTCCTAAAAATCTCTTGGAATTTCTTAACATTTAAAATCTCTTAAAATCCTTAGGAATCTTATCAAATTCTATAAAATCCTTAAAAATTCAACAAAATCTTTTAAAAATTAGAAAAACCTCTTAAAATTTTACACCTTCCGAAATCCTTTTAAATTTTTCAAAATCTTTTAAAAATCATATATGATTTGAAATTCTTCAATGAAATTACCTGACAAACTTCAAAATTCTTTAAACTCCATAAAATATTTTAAAACTTATAAAAATCCCTTGAAATCTCTTAAGATTTGTGAAAATCTCTTAAATTTCCCAGAAATGACGTCCTTTAAAATCTATTAAAATTATTAGAAATCTTTCAAAATTCGTTAAAATTTGTGAAAATATCTAAAAATTCTTAGAAATCCTCAAAAAATTCCACGAAATCCTTAAAAATTCTACAAAATTTTTTAAAAATCAGAAAAATATCTTGAAATTCCTTAAAATTATTAGAAATCTCATAAAATACCATAAAATCTTTTAAAATTTCACAAATTTTTTATAAAACTCATCACAAACTCTTAAATTCTTTTAAAATGCCTTAAAATCCCTTAAGATTTCATGAAGTCCTTAAAAATACACAAAATCTTTTAAAAATCAGAAAAACCTCTTGAAATCCCTAAAATTTTGACAATAACTTTCAAAATTTTTTTAAATTCTACGAAATCTCTTGAATTATAAAAATCTTTGAAAATCCCTCAATAAAATTACCCAACAAACTTTAAAGTCAAAAAAATCTCCTGAAATTCATTAAAATTTCTGAAAATTCCTCCAAATTTTACAACATTAAAAATCCATTAAAATTCTTTTAAAAATCTCTTAATATTGTATGAATTCCTTTAAAATTCCACGAAATATCCTGAAATCTTTTAAAATTCTACAAAATCATTTAGAAATTTTAAAATTCTTTTTTATTTAGTGAAAATTATTTAAAAGCCATCAAAATCTCTTAAAATTCTTAGAAACCTTTTCTTTAAAAAAATGGTGTCACCAAATATATTGAAAATCTGTGATACATTATATTGTTGCAAACATGGTTGCTAATCTGATTGGGCTTTGAATGACTTGAAGTTGTAAGAAGGAATAAAAAATAATCGCGCGCTTAGCGCGCGTGTTGATTTATTACTAGTATATTTTAAAAAAAATAACTTATTGACTGAAATAGGGTACTTTAGGGACCAAATCTTGAAAATAGGGGACTTTAGGGACCTCAACTGAATATAGGGGACAATAGGGGATATAGGGACCAGTCTGTGAGGCCTGACATTGGTTATCCCGGGTTATTCTACTTTCGCCGACAATTTCTGATCAACTCATTTCTGAACTAAGAATTTCTGTCGATTCGACCCAAATATATCCTCAATCGGAAATCGAAAAATTAAATTCCCTTTATATTCTAACCGTAATAAACAGCCCCAGTATGAACTTCCTTTATTTTTTTCAGGACGGAAACTATAAAGCGTGGTAGTGTATAGGACAGGTGTAAATCATGCGCGAAGAGAACAAGGTGGCGGCGATAAATCCTTTATTTCGCGACAGCGTCGGTTTGTTCGAATAATGGTGGTGGACCAAAATTGCGGGGCGAACGTGAATTCACCGAAGCAGAGAATTCCGTTGGCAGTGGCAATGTGCCATGCGCGAGGCACAATTATCGCCGTGATATAAATTTTAAATCAGATGCGTGATGAGGGTGCGTCCTCTATTGGGCAGGCAGCACCTGTCATTTGGGCGCATTCTCATAGTCGTTGGTGCGAAAGCCCATCTAAATCGCCAATGTACAGACGACCGAACATTCGCGCATAATAAAGGCAAATGGAATTTCAGATTGACTCTTTCCTTGCCTCTTCCGCGTAATTGCAATTCGCTCGGGTATACCTAAAGCGTTCAATCCTGCCCCACCGGATTTCAGCCATATTAAATCATATTCCATTGTGACATCGAAAAATAGAAGGCAGCTAATAATCCCTTACAGATCTTCCACTGGAAGAAGATGGTCTTCGACAGTTGACTAAAGGAGACATACTATATTTATCAAGGTAGCAATTTACCTCGCTTCCTTCTTTTCTTCGCTTCAAAGTCTTTCACCACGATTTTTATTGGTACTGTGAGACTTAGTAAATCCCTAACTCTTTCGATCGGCTTTTAGAATATCAAAAATGGTAAAATTCAAATGGAAAGGATAAACTATGGATATCAAATACTTGCTGTAAAGTCAGAAAGGCATGAAAAAAAGTGTCGCTGTAAAATACAACGACACGTAGTTTGATGCAGTTTGTCGTGAATATAGGTAGGTGAAAACATTGCTAGGTGGCCCGTAAGCGGCGACATTATACATGTATGTACTATCGGTTGTCTCCAGCCGGGGCAGCATGCAAGTGCACCATAAATATCGGGTTAAACGGGTTCGATTTACTGTCCAATAGTGGTCGAATATTACCTTCTGTGCACGACGATAGTCAATGCACAAATTTACGCGCACATAAGAAGGGTCTTACATTCGTTGATAACATGCGTACTTTACGATCCTCGTAAAAGGCTTTCCTTCAAACGGAAATTGATCATACCCGCTCTCATGACAAGACGTCAATACCCGATACGCGAAGAATAACATCAAATGAAAAGAAGCAACGAAAAATAAAATCCGTAAATGGAAAAGAAAGAAACAAAGCCAAATTTCTATTTGTTAGAAAAGCACATATGACCAAAATGAAGACACTCTTTCTTGTATAATTTAAGTTTATTGACACATCACGAATTGAAGATTTTATACAATAATGAGCAGATAGGCGAACATCAAATTAATTGTTAAGATGAAAAGAGAATTAAATAAAGCGGTTAATTCACGTTAGAAGCTAGCGGGTGGTTCTCAAAACTTCTAAGTGAATCCTCAATTGAAATTCAGAAAGCTCTAATATTACTAGAGTCTCAATTAATTAAGAAAGCTCTCGGAAGAGTTTCGACAAGGTTCTCAAAGTTCTCAAAGTTCTCAATTCAAAGGGACAAATTTACAAATTGTAAGATGCAGAGGTGTTTCTAACTCAAGGAGTAAGACAAGAGTGCCGAGTCCTTGGCCATCTGAGGTAAACCTTAAGGGAAGGAGGTACATTTTTGGGGAGGGAAAAATTAAAGATTCAGTATACAGTAGTGGGGAAAATTGGAAGGTCGTAGGAAGCACTTATGCCTTGACAAATCTTCGTCTGATTTTTATGATCGGCAGACCTGAAGAGTCGAAGAGTACCTGAACCTGAGCACGCGTAGACCTCACTAATCTCGATTTATAACAGGATAACAGTATTGCACTAGGTCCTTGCTAGATTTATAAAGAGCTTAAAAGTTGGAACGCCCTGATGAGAGCATATTAGAAAACACAGAAAAAAGAAAATGGCTGAATTTACCATTTAAAATAGTGAACATGCGCTCTGAACGCATTTTTCCAGGAATTTAGTAAGTTTTACTATTTCAAATGGTAATTTTTGCTAAGAAAATTGCAAACCCTGCTTTTTCATTGTAAGAGTTACAATTTGAAATAGTAAAATTTACTAAATTCCAGGGAAAATGCGTTCAGAGCGCAAGTTGACTATTTTAAATGGTAAATTCAGCTATTTTCTTTTTTCCGTGAACCTTTTAATGTTTATGACATTATGACTCGCTTGACAATTCTCATTTCTAAGTTTTGAAGAAATACTCTACAGACTGTCGTTAAAAGATTTGGGAAATTCCATGTTTTGTTAAAAGGAATAGGAAAAACCCAGCTAATATAAGAGATGGCAAGAAAATAATATTACAAGAATTATTACAAAACTATATTCTAGAATAACATTTAAAGTATTTTTTAGGAAGTAAAAAAAGAGAATCATATAATTAAACACTATTTCCACATGGAAATGATGCTTTTTCGGTTCATGAAAATCTCAAATTTTCAACTTGATATATTCTTTTCTCCTGAAAATTCTCTTCATACTGGGAAATTGAATTTCTCGTGAAGGCTGGATTTTTTCAGTGAAGGAATGAGTGGGAGGAAATGAGATTTCTTTAAAGTTATATGCCTTTCTCTCGACTGATGCCAAGATCGATTTTTAATATCTGGTATCTATCATTGAATCGAGGAAGAAATCGGGGTTAGAAACTGAAAGCAGATTTAATTCATAATGGTTGCAATAAGTTGAGGTAAGAGGGAGGTAAAATCTCGTTGAGTGAGTCTGCACCATATTCTGAGCCAACTCCGCAAATAAGTTCGTAATGCCATCCTTTTCGCACATTCTCCTTACGTAAATAAGACATCAATAACAACCAGGTGGAGATTGATGAGCAGGAGATGAAAAGGATGAGAAACGGGCGGAGAAAGGGACTGGCGATGAATCTGTTGGACTGAGTTGGTACCAAACTATGGTCTCCCAAAGCCACAGCTCGTCTTGTTTTCCAAGAAGACAACTTAATTAGGCTGATCCTCTCTGCCTGTTTCGACTCTCTATCGGCTCCTTCATGAATATGTATATTCTCAGCTACCTCGATATACGACCGAATGCGGACTCATATAGAAATTGGCGAACCAGTCGGGACAATCCTGCGAGATAAGTCAAGCCAATCGAAAGCGAAGGCGTCTCCTTCGAACAAGCATTGTATTATGAAAGCGAATGAATGTCATTCGGATCGCTGCGGAGCCAGCACTTTGGACTGAGAACTTGTTCTAAGAAACTTTCGAGATTACTATTGGCTCCAGTGCCAGGAAACTATATTCTTTCCTACCAACTTGACAAGAATACTCACGTTCAATTTTTTTTTGTTTTTTTTTGTTTGCTATAAGATATTTATGAAGTTGGGGACCTTTTTCGGATGGTCCCAATTTTTATAGCAAAACTGCACGTGGAAAAGTTGTGGAACAAGGTATCTACGTGACCCAAAAAGCAGAATATATATAACGATTTAACTTCAAAAACCCTAGAAAGCGCTCCTTTTTACCTTTTGTAGCTCTCGCATCTTTTAAGAGTCACTTTTTCGTGAATATTTTACTCCATGAAATATTTTTCACTGCTAAAGGAAAACTTTTACTTCAGCTTCTTTTTTGCCTTTCTAGAACGACTTAAAAATTTGAGTGATTTTAGCTTCTCGGGAATAACTTGTCCTAAGCGAATAATAAAAGCAGCCACAAATGGGGGAAAAAAAATAGTGGACTCTAGCAAGGAAACTTCTCAGATTACTTCATTTTCCGTACTGTTTACCGGTAATCATAAAACTATTTTATGGTCCCGGGCAGAATAGCGAATAAATGTAGAAAACCCTCTTACAGATTTTATATCCGGCCAGGCTCGTAAAAAAATGTTTTGGTTATTTTTTACTCGATTTTTTATACATACATTATTTTTGAATAGATGTAATTTAGATTTAAATAAGTTTATTACTGATTGACATTTTTTTCTGAAGAATGAGAAAAATGTCAACTTTCTCGAGTCTCTTAATCCGTCGAAATCTGTTTTTCTTGACGAAATTTTTAAAAGCCTTTTCTCGTGTATCTGCTTCGTCTAGCACAAGCTCTTCTTAAACTTTATTAAAAGTTTGGTTCAGCAGACTATTCTTAAACCGAGTAAAATTAAGATATCGTCTTGTAAATCAGGAAAATAAGTTCGTGTAAGTCCAGGACTTTGGAAATTCACGCCTGCTGTCTAGACACTCTAACAGTACCATAAAAATCACTTCATTTTTTAAATTCCCTCTTCCGAACTTTTCATTCTTTCAACGTTTCATAAAACCTTACTTTATTTTTAATTAACTGCAATTTTTTAAATATATATTTTAGACGATCAAGGGTGTATAGTGATCAGGGAATTGGAAATTCCCGGGTTTTTTACCGGTTTTACCCCGATCTTTTCCAGTTTTTTCCGGGTCAATTTTTTTTTCCAATTTATGCCTTTTGTGACTTTGGCCTTTTTGTGATTTTTGAAAAGAATTTTTTTTTAATAAAGTAGAAATCTTATCTTAAAAAAGTGGTGTAACGAAATGTCTCGAAAATCCCGCATACATTGTTGTTGCAAATCTGATTGGCTTTTGAATGACTTAAAGTTTTAAGAAAAACAAAATAACCGCGCGCGTGTTGGTTTGCTCTCATCCTTAAAATTTTACGAAAACCTTCGAAATCCTTGTAAATTCTACAAAATTTTTTAAACAACATAAAACTTTTTTAAATCCCTCAATAAAATACCCTGACAAATTTAAAAATCTTTTAAATCCCATAAAATATTTTTAAAGTCATAAAATTCTCTTGAAATCTGTTCAAATTCATGAAAACCTCTTAAAATACCCAGAAACTTCTTCATATTCTTTAAAATTCTACGATAACATTTAAAAATCCTTTAAATCAATTAAAATTCATTAAAAGTATTACATATCTCGTCAGATTCCATAAAATTCTTGAAAATTTCATAAAATCTTTTAAAAATCAGAAATTATTAGAAAACATTGTTAGAAATCTTATAAAATTTCATAAAATCCTTAAAAATGCCAATAAAGTCTTTTAAAAGTCAGTAAAATCTCTTAATTCTCCTAAAATTCTTGGAAATTCCATGACAACATTTAAAATCCCTTAAAATTTCCAGAAAAAATAAAATTTCGAAATTCCTCGAAATTCCACGACAAGGTTTAAAATCCCTTAAAATCCTAGAAACCTTTCTAAATCTCTTAAAATTTCATGAGAAAAATCTTCGAAATCTCTTGAAGTTTGAGAAAATCTCTTAAAATTCTCAGAAACTTCTTGAAATTCTTTAAAATTCTATGATAACAATTAAAATATCTTTTTGTCCTTTAAAATACATTAAAAGTATTAGAAATATCATTGAATTCCATGAAATCCTTAAAAATTACATAAAATCTTTTAAAAATCAGAACAATTTATTGAAATTCCTTAAAATTATTCGAAATCTCATGAAATTCCACAAAATCTTTTAAAAATCATAAAAAACCTCTTGAGTTCTCTTAAAATTCTTCGAAGTTTCATGAAAACATTTAAAATCCCCTAAAATTCCCTAGAGTTCTTAAAAATCTTTTAAAATTTTATGAATTCCTTTAAAATTCCGTGAAATATCCAGAAATTCCTTAAAATGCTGCGAAATCTTTTAAAAATCCTAAAAAATCCTTTGAAAATTTCGCTGTGAAAAGGCGATGTAACAAAATTTCTTTAAAATTCCATATACATTGTTGTTCGAAACCTACTCTCTAAATTTGAATCAGCGAAATTCGGCTAGTTCAGATTAAGAGAGCGATTAACTTTTGAAAATGACTTGAAGTTATAAGAAGTAAAAAAAAAATAATCGCATGTTGGTTTGCTAATAGAATAAAAAGAAGATAAAGTATAAAAACGTCCATTTTTCAACACGGAGAAAACTGGATATTAAACCGTAATATCTAGCTATTTAACTATGGGACGATTATCTGGATATTTAGATATAATATCTTGATATTAATATTTAATATCCAGATATTAAAACTTAATATCCAGATATTAAAATATTGGATGTTAGAATATTTGGATTATATATTTTAATATCTGGATATTAAGTTTTAATATCAAGATATTATATCTAAATATCTAGATAGTCGTCCCACAGTTAAATAGCTAGATATTACGGTTTAATATCCAGTTTTCTCCGTGAATAAACTACAAAAAATTGTTGATCCTAAATTGAAATTCCCGGGTTTTTCTCCAGGTTTTTCCCGGTCAAATAAAATTTCCGGGTTTTTCCCGGTTTCTCGGTCCGCTGGACACCCTGCGATCTTTAAGATTCAATAAAGTCGCCTGAAGCTGATTTTTCCCTAGAATAAAGTGAACGATGAGGCTATTATTCTCCATTAGATTAAAGTCACATTGAGTATATTTCAGATGTCACAATACTAAGCTACACTTCATTGCTCACGTAGATCATCCATTTTTTACGTGTCGGGGATTGAGTGAATCATTACACGTATGTGTCTCTGTCACTCGTGCCATTAATCTGCAGCACAATGACTCACGTATGCACCTGGGGAACTTTCTAGATTCAAAATCTAACCCAGGGAAAGTTTTCCTCGCTAGATTAAAATGTAGTATGTGTACCACTTGATATGGAATGCTCGTAATCAAAACGGAGTGGCATTGAATCTCGCCAAGTTATGTACTGTTGGAGGTATCATATACATTGCTATATGCAGCATAAACTAACAGAGTATAAACTGATACCACTTGATTGTGGAAGTGTCATTCAAAATAGTTAGTCATAACTCGTATAGCGTTATACCCAGTACGCGATATCTTTGGTTCGCTACATCTTTACGAGCCTCGCAACTTAATCTTAATAAAAGATCAGATGATAAAAGTTAGATTCGAAGAATGAATCTGGAGACTCTTAATTACTCAGCATTTTCATCTTTGAACTTCAATAGTCTTAAGTCGTTGGTGGCCCACTTTTCCGAAGTTTCAACTTCTTGTTTCGATGGATGATATTCCGTAAAGTTATGAAGTTGAGCCCCTTTGTATAAATTTTGTCGATAATGGCGATCATAAAGCAACTTCACGTCACGTTGGATCGACGTTAACTTATACTTGAGATGTAATTAGCCAGAAGACAAGAAATTTTTTAATCATGTCAGTAGAGATGAGTAGACTTCTGGCAGATTGAAGAATTAGGTACACTGAGAAAAATGTTTGGTTCGGACAACAAAACGTTTGGTTGCT
>CAJFCP010024340.1:0-18107 GCA_904066005.1 Synergus itoensis | reverse complement strand
TTTGCGGGACCGTCGAGCCTAACCTCTATTTCCGCGCATGCGCAATTAAAAGTTCACCTCCTTTCCCCCCAAAGTTTCATGAAACAATGAAACTTTGACAGTGAAACATTAGAAAGTTTCAAGTGAAAGTTTCAATGTTTCAATGAAACGTTTCATTGCTAACAACCCTAGCTTCACCCCCGTGGATTTTATCTTTGAAAGTTCATCATCGGGAGAGTCGAGTGTGTATGTCGTATATGTACATAATAGGATAGGATGTTATGTAGCTGGGAACTTTGGACTTTACAATTTTGCATACAACGAGTTGCAACGAGTACAATCTCGTAAATAAATTTTTTCTCAACATTTCAATAAATTATTCAATAAAAAGTTTTTGTAAAGGCACAATTCCGACAACAAAATGTTTTCCACGTGCTCCAAAGTGCTAAAAACCAAAGCTAATGTGAGTATTGTATTTTTAATTGTTCATTTGTTGCTAGGAATCTAATTACATATTATTTCCCTATAATGACATTATATAATTTATGATTGTGTAATCGAACATTTTATGGTTTACTCCAATTTTTGAAAACGGTTTCCTAGACGTTTTCATGAATCTATTTAATATCTTGTAATAATTATAATAATATCAGAGTTCAAAGTTTTAAGGTTTGGAGCCGATTGTGAATTAAATTAGGTGTTGGATTTTTTGGAGTAATAGTTGTTAAATTGTGTCGTGACAAAATATTTAAAATAAAAATTTCTCTTGTATGGTTTCAGTTTGCCTCCGTGTTACAGCGTTTTGAGTCAACACTGGTAATTGCAGAGCACAATAATGGAACCTTATCTCCTATTACTCAGAATGCTTTAGCAGCTGCGACAAAAATCGGTGGCGACGTGACTGTTTTGGTAGCTGGTGTAAAATGTGGTCCAGCTTCGGAAGCAGTAAGCAAAGCACCAGGAGTTACTAAAGTTATAGTTGCAGAGAGTGAAGCATTTAATGGATTGACTCCTGAGTCAATAACACCTCTCGTTCTTGCGACCCATAAGATACAAAACTTTAGCCATATTCTAGCAGGAGCTAGCGCCTTTGGAAAGGCTTTACTGCCAAGAGTACGTGTTCATTTTTTAATATTAAAATTTTAACATCACACAAATCATTTTTAAGGGCTTTGAACCCAAGTCTTGACCTCGAAATTCGATTTCCTCATCTTGCTAAAGAAATATTACAATTAGATATTTTTCACATTATAGATTGCTGCCAAACTTGATGTTTCCCCAGCGAGCGATATTATTGATATCAAGGCACCAGATACTTTTGTGCGTACAATATATGCTGGTAATGCAATCCAGACAATTAAAGTTAAAGACAACGTCAAAATTCTGTCCGTTAGAGGCACAGCATTTAAAGCAGTGGCTCTGGAAGGCGGCAATGCAAAAATCGAGGTTGCACCAGCAGGAGATTATAAGTCAAGTCTGGTTGAATTTGTTAAGCAAGAACTGACTAAGTCTGACAGGCCAGATTTAGCTTCTGCGAAGGTAGTTGTTTCTGGAGGTCGTGGACTGAAGTCTGGAGAAAATTTCAAACTCTTGTACACGCTAGCAGACAAATTAAACGCTGCTGTCGGAGCTTCTCGAGCTGCAGTGGATGCTGGTTACGTGCCAAATGACCTGCAGGTGGGGCAAACCGGAAAAATCGTTGCTCCCGTAAGTCTTTTTGCACCTATATATAATATTTTTGTTTTTTACTAGATAATAGAACGTCCATGCGCGTGCTAAAGATTATATATAAATCAATAGATTTCAAGCGATTTAACAGATTTTAAAAAATTCAAAGAAATGTCAAAAAACTTTGAGTAATTTCAAGGAATTTAAATATTTTTTGCAGGATTTCAAAAGATTTTAAGGGATTTCAAAAAATTTCAGAATTATTCAAAATAGGATAGATTCATTTTAGGTAACTCATCGTCTCATAACTGCAATAAAAACAATTCTTTGCTTAGGATTTATATATTGCTGTTGGCATTTCTGGCGCTATTCAACACTTGGCAGGAATGAAGGACTCGAAAACCATAGTTGCGATAAACAAAGACCCAGACGCGCCTATTCATCAAGTCGCTGACTATGGACTAGTTGCGGATTTGTTTAAAGCTGTGCCTGAAATGACCGAAAAGCTGTAAATTCACGGTGCCTATTTAAAGATGTATATTTTTTATGAATGTTTTAGAGACGAATTTTAAATTGTCTTTTCTGAGCAAAGAGTGTATTTTCAAATATTAATAAATTTATAAATATAATTGAAATCTTCTCTCCTTGAATAAACTTTCCTAACTTCGCGTTCTTCACAACGACGCCGGCATTCTTTTAGTGGCTTGGCAAATATTTGGGTTGGTCCAACATCTTTAATTGTATATAAATGTTAAAAAATCTATACAAAAAGATTGAAAACAATATATTTTAGTTTTTCATTAGTTTATTCGAGTGTATGTGTAAAAAAAGTAACTGAAATTCAATAAATCTACACGTTGTACATTAATATCCATACTCTAAATTTAGTACAATAACTGTAATAAGTTAACTATTATTACGATATTTTGAAATATTTTCTGTAGTATTTTAATTATGAACTATAGAGGTACATCCGATGTCTTAACAATATTTCATATTTACTTTGACTTATAAAATTTCATTACTAATTGTAAGTCTTCCAGCATTCATTTTTTCGTTTGGATAATTTCGAGATTTGTCAAACAAATTTATAAATACAGAAAATTTTTAAAGAAAAAACATTAGTGTAAATCTAAAATATAAAGCTATTTACCACACCCCCATTTAACATGAAACTTTCAAATAGATTTGAATTAAAATTGATACATAAATATCAAATAGAAACATGAATATTTTTTTCCATAACTTGATAAAAATATGTAAATATTGTATAAATTATACTTATGTACTTGAGTACATACATTTAGATTCCTTTTGATGTTAGAGCTGAATGAAAACCAAACAGCTGTTGCACAGACATAAGTGTACACAGTACACATATTACATGTTTAAAGGAACTGAATTGATTAAAAAATTGTATACGATCATTATATTCCTGACTTTTTTTTTATACCGATTGTATCACCCTTGTGATACAATCACTCTTTATATAGGACGACTAAAAAATTCCAAAAAATAAAATTTCGAACACTGTCCAATTCCTTTAAGATTAATTACCAAAAAAAGATTTTTGTCATCGTAAAATTGCTGACACTATAAAATTACCGACTCTGGGAATTCCCGACAGAAAATTTCATACAGTAAAAAATCACCGACGCAGTAAAATTCCGGTCATTGGAAAAGTGTCGAAACAAATAATTTGAATAAATAAATAATAATAAAATAATAAAGTAATTTTATATTGTCGAGAATTTTATTTTGCAGGATTTTTCACTTGTCCTTTTTGTATTGGTTTCGTTATATTTAAAAATAATGAAAATATATCTATACGATATTTTAAGAAAATATACATATAAGCTCGCATAATATCTTCTCTCTACTCTAAGTTACTAGCAAGTTATGTACAGTGATATTTTACATTATGACTGTATACCTTCTTTTCCTTCAATTATTTAAATGTTATTTTACAATACTTTATAGTTAAAACCTGACATTTTTTGTACGTTTTATTATGAAGTCGATTCGCTTGTCGAAACTGCCGAACGCAATTGCTGTGGTACAAAATTTACTACTTCATGATACACAAGTTCTGTAAAAAATAAGTACTTTTTAATTAATGCGTATAATGATTTTTAAAACTTTTATCTTAAAACACCTTTATATTCAATCACTTGATATTAACCTCAAAAAGAAAATAAATAATAAAAACTACTTCTATTAAGGGCATGTGTTACTTACGATATGAGCAAATTTAGATAACCCGGGTTTTTTTCTACAATTTTTACTTTTTCAAAAAAGAATAGTCCGCATCCATCAAGAACGCGAAGACGGACGGATGTGCCCTATTATTTTTTTCAAAAAGTAAAAATTGTAGAAAAAAACCGGGTTATCTAAATTTGCTCATATGGTAAGTAACACATACCCTTAACTGGAAGACTCGAAGCGAGTGTATAAATTTAATGAATCAAATAAGATTACAAAAAATTTCAAGAGATTTCAAGATATTTCTAAATATTTCAAAGAATTCAAAATATTGTAAGAGATTTCAAAAGATTAGAGTTTTTCAGTATAGATGAAAAATTATTTACAGTTTGAAAAATAATAACCTTTCCACTTTTCCACAGGCAATTCCATATCTTCAAAGCTCTGATCATATGGCAATGAGACAGGTTCGTCCGTTGGGTCAGCATATTGTGCAAGATACGGATGAGCAAGAGCTTGCTCTGCTGTAATTCTTCTTTCAGCATCCAATTCCAACATCAACTCTAACAAGTCAATTGCTAGAAAAATCAATTAATTTAATCCAGAATAAAAAACTTTTAACCAAAAGTATAAAATCTAAATGTCTTACCCAAAGGATTTGCCCCACGGAAAACTTCTTTGAAGTTCTTTTTCTTCAAGGGTGGTAAGCTCTGGATGTAATTTCTCGCCTAAAAACGAAGTAATAAAGGGAACTTTAATATTGTAGTGAGAATAAAATGTATCACACCATTTTTTGGAAATTTTAAAAGAAAAATTAAAATTATTTTTAAATTGGCATCGGGACACATAAATGAGTAATTGACTTAATTATTTTGGATCAAGACGACACAAAGTTGACATGCACAGTCAAAGTTAACAAAGTAACATTCTTTAGAGGAGAGGAATATTAGAATTTAAATTATACAGTGGTAATTTCATTTTTTTTATCCTTAAGGCTATGTATCAGTTGTCAAAAAAATTATTAAGAACACACATTTACTATTTTGAACACACCAAAGTTCTTTCGTGAAATATATATAATTATATATATTTCTGGGATTTTTCCTCTGACGCAATGGTTTGAGATTACAAAACAGCTCTGATTTTTAAGTCACTTAACCTGAGACCGTGTTTATTTTTACTAACAAATGCGTATTAGAATGTGATTCATGTTTATATTATGTGATGCAATACATTCAACCTGAATGAAAATGACTTGAATTCTGAAGATTTCTTCAATTCTCAAACAAGTTCTGCATAACTGTTAAAAATGGCAAAATAATTTTTTTTAATTACTCTCTAACTACTTGAATCAGTCAAGATTTTTACTCTATTTAGTGACATATTTTTAGCTATTGAATCAATCGAATTAATTGATTTTTCAGAGAAATTAACTGAAAAATCAGTTAATTTCACTGATTCAAACCTGATGTCATCTTTACAGTGTTTGACAGTAACGCGTTACTTATAACGCGTTACCAGAAAAGTTACTTTTTTTTAGTAACGGTAACGCGTTATTTTTTTTAAAGTAACGGTAACGGTAACGCGTTACAATTTTTTGGTAACGGTAATGCTAAGTAACGCACGTTACCAAACGTTATTTTATAAAAATTTGGAATGCTGCATGAGTATTAGATTAAATATTTAAATATCAAGAAAACCAATCAAATGGTGTGCTTTCTTTACAGTAACTCTACTGCTCTACTCAGTACCGGTGTACCAACAAAATATTTTTTCTCCATTACAATGCGTCATGAAAAATTATAGAAAAATTCAAATAAAATTCAAATATAAGAAGCAAAAAAATATAAAAAACTCAAAAAAGGACAAGAAATATAAAATATATAAATATAAATACTCAAAATATTTATTAATTATGAAAATAATAAATTTTAAAAATATGATTAATTTTAATCATATTTCTAATTAAAATATTTATTTATAAAATATTTATATGTAATATAAATACTCAAAAAATATAAAAAAATTCAAATATAAATTCAGAAAAATTATAGAAAAATTTAGTAGTTTGAAAATTATTTTAGCTAACTCTAAATATAATTTTCAGTTATGAATCAAATGTATCAAATTCTTAAAATTCTTTTGGGGCATTCAAGTAATGTATTAAAAATATAATAAAAAAAAGTAACGTAAAGGTAACGCGTTACTTTTTTTCAGTAACGGTAACGCGTTATTTTTTTAAAAAAGTAACGGTAACGGTAACGCGTTATTTTCTTTTAAAAGTAACGGTAACGGTAACGCGTTACTTTCAGACAGTAACGTGTCAAACACTGCATCTTTAGTTATTGAATCTTTGAAATAATTGTGGTTCGAATTGAGATAAAAAATTGGTAATAATTTAGAATTGTTTACCTCTTGGCTGGTTACTTTGTTTAAGGTTTCTTCTGTGGGTGTTCCACAGAGCACGAGGACACGCGTTAGGTGGTCAATGTCTGCTTAGCGTTAAGGTAATTTAAAAGCGGAGCAGGTATTTGTTTAAATAATTTTGAATATTAATACATCATGCAGTGAAATAACTTTACAAGTGTTAAAATATCTTATTGTTGATAGTATTATGCATGCAAAAGCACATTGGACACGGCAATAAAATTGAATATGTAAAATAAGCAAAGTTAGACATACATAGGTTAGAAATAAATCAATTGACTGAAAACTCATGATTGAATCAGTTGAATCACTCAATCCAAAATAATGGATTTGGTAATTCAATGAAAGAAAAAAATACTTTTGGTCTCATGCTCATACACAAAAGAGCCAATACTGCGAGATTTGACTCGTTTAATCGAATCAATAATTTATTTACTATATGTATTTTATTTTCTATTGTTTCCTTTCTTGCAAATCTGTTCGAAAACTGCGAGATTATCATGTTTTATTTACACACTTTACACTTACCGATTCAGATGAAATTTTCTGCATGAACTCGTCTCGTGGAGTGCCCAAAATTTCCATTATGAGATTCAATTGATGAATATCTGCTTTTGCTAAGGTTCTACAATTCTTTCGTTAACTTTTATGAACCTTATTTAATATTTATTTTTCGTAGAATCATCTCACCAAAAAATCTATTAAATATTCATTAATTCTTTTATTACGTTTTTTTTTAGAGAATGCAAATATGATTACGAAATTGACCAAAATATGCGCATGTTTCTTTCTTGGAATTTTTAATTTTTTTATTGTAAATATGTGAGGTGATTAGCAAAGCTGAAGCTAAGTTAAGTTTTACGATTCGGTATAGATAATAGCAAAAAGATAGAAATATAGAGACAATTAAACAAAAATAATAGCATTCGATTTTGGCAGACCCTTAGCAAAAAGCAATTTTGTTAATTGTATGATGAACCAGAATCTATGAGAATGAGAGAAGCTTGGATTATGCGATGCGATGAACTGAAAGTGAAGGATGATTTTAATCTTGATAATATGTATGATAATGATTGATCAAAATCCACATTGAGCACACTACAGTTAGAATTCTTAATTGTTTCAATTTCTTGAAAAGGATACGATCTGTTCCTGGGAATAACGTCCTTCCTGTCAAAAGTTCAGCCATTATACAACCCACTGACCAAATGTCAACTAAAACATATTACGACGATTTTTTAAGTTCGAGTTTGGATCTAACACCTTTAATACATTTTCAAAAAATTATTTGAAAAGTTGTTGAACGCAGACCTGTTTGATTATAATGCATCCAGTTTAGCATAATTTCAGGAGCCCTATACCATCTCGTTGCAACATAACCAGTCATTTCATTTTCTGTAGGTCTAGCCAAGCCGAAATCGAGAATTTTTAATTCGCAGTCTTCATTAACAGCTATGTTCGATGGCTTCAGATCCTAAAAGTTGTCAGGGCTTAAATTAGAACAATACATTAAGTTTCCTAAACTAAATTTCACAATGTTTCACTTCGACTTTATTGCATATAATTTATAATTCGTTAAATTTGGATTTGAGTCAAATTTGAATTTATTCCAAGCTAGACGTACCCTGTGTATAATTCCGGCTGAGTGGATGTATTTCATACCCCGAAGTATTTGGTAGACAAGAAACTGTACATGGTCATCTGATAGTCTCTGTGTTCTTACGATATTATTAAGATCGGCGCCCAAAAGATGCGTTACTAGGTACCTTTAAAAAATAATTACAGTGTTAATTATACGAATCCTCTCATTTTTCATGAGAGGATCATATTTGAAACATATCATATTAATAATAAACAGGATGGCGATTCAAAATTATTATTCGAAAAATACAAAAGAATTCACAATTTAAAAACTTATAATAGAATTCACGTAAATTTAAAGTGAATTCGAAAAAATAAAAATAAATTGAAAGAACAAATCGCCACCCTGAATAAAACATTTTTTTTAAATAATGACTTACACTTGTTGAAAGTCTTCGAGAGACGAGGCTGGATGAAATACATCTAAGAGACCAATAATCTGCAGTGTAGAAAATTAAGATTTTAAATACTTGAGAAACAAATTTTACCAAGGAAAACAAAAATGGCCTAGGTATGTTTTTAGATGTTTATAAAATACATACTTATAATTAATGAAATGAATTAAGGACTGATCTAGAACATTTTTGTTTTCAGTACTTCAATCATCTCTTTTATTTACTGATATAAAAACTCACATTTTCGTGATTCATGTGTTTGAGCATTCGTAACTCCCTATATGTTCGTTTAGCATGAACTGCGGATTGAAAAGGACGTGCTAATTTCTTTATTGCTACTTTTTGACCAGTTGTGACATCCACTGCAGAACTAGAGAGAGAGAGAAAAAAAAAACTTAAATAAAAATCTAAATGTTCTTATTTATATTCAAAGTTTGCAAAATTGGAATTTTGTGACACTGAAAATATCAAATAATTTTCAACAGTTAAAGCTTCTATAATTAAATTTGGCAAATTGGAAAGCTTCCAGAGTAAAAAAGGCCTTGAACTTGAAATGATTATTATTAATTAGAAATCTTTCATTTTCGAATTTTTCAAGTTCTCACCTCAAAATTCGATTTCTTCATTTTACTTTATAAATATTATAATTAAGATATTTTTTCGCTCTTACCATTTTAACAATTTATTTTCTGAAACTTTGGAAACTGGAAACAAAAGATAAAAATCTTACGTCTGGCGACTCTGATTTTTTTGAAAAATTGAAAAAATTACGAGGTCGGGAAAACAGAATATTTTTTTTTATTTAAAAAAAAAAAAATATATATATATGTAGAAGTCAAAGTTTCAACGAAAAATATCCATTATTTGTGGTAAAAAAGTTTGAGAATCTGAATTACTAAAATGGTAAACAACTTATCACATGCCCTTAAGGGAAAGACTCCGAAGTTTTTTTGCTTCAAACAAAGATTATAAATAACGGAATATTTAAGACAATTAAGACTTAATTATAAAGAGCTATAGAAATTTACGATAATAAGCTTGTCAAATGCAATTTCAAGGTATACTTCAACTGCAAGAATAATTAATTATTCAGCCACCTTTTTTCTATTGACACAATGGACACAATAGAAGGGCACCTGTTGTAGGTCAACCTGTCATACGCAGACGTATTCTATATATATAGTTAAATCTTTCAAGGTAGCCTCAGCAGAGGTCACAATAAAAAGATAAATTCGTGACTTTTACTTATCAAAACGTCTTTTACCGAAATCGCTATTACATAATAATTCACATTCAACGATATATGCATTATCATAATTGAACCAAGTATTGACAATCTAATCAGTATTCACACCTCTTAAAATATGCAAGAACTAGTCAGCATGAAGTTTCATCACGAAAAATGAAAGTCTATAAGTCGCCTGAAATCTAGACTTATTAGTGAATAAAGATTCCTTAGAAAATGCTAAGAATACAATGCCAGCTCACTTGGATGCGGTGTATTTATAACTTAAAATAATAATTATCTACTCTTTTGTTGTTATATTGTTTAGCGGAAAGAGCAAAAATAACAAATGTAGCAATTGGGGAGAGCAGACAAAGTGCGCTGAACAAAAAATTCAGAAGAGCGAAGAATTTATTTAGACTCGTGTTGCTTATAGAGCTTTTTTTAAGATTTCATTTTTTTCGTCTTTTTTCGCTTTTTTTCTTACCAGACTTGGCCATAGGCACCAGATCCCACCGGGGTGAGCATCTGATAACGTTCCGGAACTTCCCATTCCGTTCTATTGATCTCAATTTTATGAAACCGTGGCATTTTTCACACACTGTTTCACTCACGCACTGAAACTCAACTTTAATTTGTACTTAAACAACGAATTGAAACGAAAATCGTCTCAAAACAATCACTTCGTTAACAGGTTCGCGAGCAAGCACTGAAACCACTTCCAAATTAGACGAGCTTTACATGTGTCTGTACATGCGTGGGCACGTGTATGTTTTGCAAAGTGCGCATGCGCAGTAACAGGACAAAAACAGCGCGAAATTTAAAGGAGTATATTAAACTTCATTAAGGGGCCATACATAAACCACGTGGACAGTTTAGGGGGGTGGAGGGTATGGCAAATTTCCACGGGAGGGTATGGCAATATGGTGGGTATGGCAAATTTCCACGCTTATCTACGAGGGGGGCTTGGGGGGGTCGAGCTAGAAATCACGTGGATACACGTTAAATACGATAAATCTTCGAAAAATATACTGAAATGAGTCAAGATACACTCGAGATATATTCGAATTGTTTATACATATTGTGCTTGCACATCGTTCTACGCAAATAATTCCTATATTTTCATAAAATATCAAAAGTTCACGTGGACAGAGTAGGGGGGAGGGGGGGTTTCGTCAAAGTTCCACGGCTGTCCACAGGATGGAGAGGGGAGGTCAAAAAGTGGTGAAAAATTGTCCACGTGGTTTATCATGGTTTATGCAAATAATATTTCTATTTTTATATCAAAATTTCGCACAGGGGCGCCACAGAAGCTAAGACCGGCCCTGAGCGCGCGGATAGCAACCAATCAGATGCCGAGCGCAGCGCATGTGCAGTGGTATCAAGCGGCAATTGAGAGAACAGCATATTCATTGCTCTTTGCTCTTGCTGAGCAGTCTCCAAATCGTGGGATTTTTCGGCCCCCACCACACGACCCACGAGCTCATGCTTTCTCTCTCTATCAATAGCTTCGTGACTGTTGCTAGAGGGAGAAAGCATGAGCTCGTGGGTCGTGTGGTGGGGGCCGAAAAATCCCACGATCTGGAGACACTGTCTTGCTGTGTCATTTATTCTTTTCAATGTAAACACATTTTAGAATAATAACTCGCCCGTGTCCGAATTAATTATCTATTCCAAAATGTCTGCGGAAATAGTTTTGAGTCTACGTTTCCCATCTCAAACACCAGCGACGATTAAATTAAGTGAAGTGAACTTAAAAAATAAAGTGGAAGAACTAAGAAATAAAGCAGCCAAAAAAACTAACCTTACTAAAGATTCTTTCGGTAAGGAAATGTAATATTCTTTGTATTTTTTAGTAAACTTTGTTAACTTATTTTCATTTTTAAACATTTTTTAAATGGAGTACATTATTTATTAAAACTAGGGGTGCCATTTGTGAGCACACATTCTCATCACATTCGTAAACAAATTTGATGAGAATTCGTTTACCAACCTTCATCGCTGCTATATACTTTTATTTAAATTACTTTAGTTTCAAATGAAGAACACTAATTTACTTAAGGTTCTATTGACCTTAAGGAACACATTCTCATCAAAGACAAATAATTATGTTCTTATAATTTTCTCTGTATCACGCGTTATTTGGCTCAAAATTTGAATTTTCGATTTTTCAAGAAAATTCAAAAAATTGTTACGTCAGTCCTGTAGGACGTTCAAAAAGATATATTTTTCATCCTTTGACTCTTTTTCATATCGTGCGTTATTTGACTATAAATTAAATTTTTTTTTTTTTTTAATTTTCAAAATGCTCTAACTTTTTGAATTTTCATCAAAAATGGCTGGCCAACGAACTCGGCCTTCATTTTAAGACTCTAAAAGAGTATACCAAAGGCCAATCCAATCGGTCAATTCTTTCGAAAGTTATCGTGAACGAAAAATAAAAATCTACAGACACACACACACAGAGAGAGAAAGACAGACAGACACATTGGTAAAACCATGTTTTTCGGTTTGCTTCCAATTTTCTTCTAAACCAGAAATGAAACACACAAATATCATTAATAATAGTAATTAAAAATTACAAAAATTTTATTCTTCGGTATTAAAATTAAAAAAAAATATATATTTTGCTTACAGAACTCATTTACTGTGGCTGTATTTTGGAGGACGATGCCACACTCGAGTCCTGTGGCTTGAAGAATGGAGCAATGGTTCATATTTTAAAAAAAAATGCTTCGGAAGTCCCAGTTCCTGCAAAATCGATATCAGACATCAGTGTAGCACAACTCGCAAATGCTTTTCAATCATTCAACGCGAATCCTGCTCTTCGCAGCGCTTTACATGTAAGAAAATAAGTATTTAAAAATTGAATTAAATATTGAAAAGATCTTTAAAAATATTCTATAGGATTCAGAACAAATATCCAAGTTACAGCTTCAAAATTCAATTTTTTCATTTTACTTAAGCAATATTAAAATTATAAATATTTCAGCTCTACATCGGTACTCAGTTTTTAAACATAATTGTGGGTGTAGAACGAAAAAATGTCTAATTTCAATATTTTTTCGTGAAATGAAAAGGTTGAATTTTAGGATTGAAATTTGAATTCTTTGATTTAAGGGGTTACGTCTACTTAGAAATTTCAAAAAATCGATTTTTTTTTATTGCATTTTCTGAAAGTATAACATCTCAAAAATGTTGTGTTAAAATTTTATTGTAATCGGATCATAACTTACGGAGATACAGCGCTTTAAACGAAGGACCCTCGAGCGCGCTCGAACGGTCTCATGCAAAAACTCAAAGCTTTAAACGTGTTTTTCTCGAAACCACGTTTTCAAGTACGGTGAACCATATAGAGAAAAAACTACTAATCCGATCGTCACCAAATTTTTATCAGTTATTTATAATATAAATGTGAAGTACTTGACGGAGAGATATTTTTATTTAATGCATTATTTTTTTTTGAATCGAAAAATGAGTCGTTTTTTCATGAAAAAAAAAAAATTTTTGTGTTTTCATCCGCCATTTAGAACAAAATTTTTTTTTTTGAAAAAATTCGCTCGTCAAGTACTTAAGAATATTGTTTTATAACCAAAATATAAACGATTTTTGTATCAGATAAGCCATTCAAGCTGCAGATGGTTCACCGCACGGGCACCATTTTTTTTTGGATCTTCATAAAATTGACCATAAGTCACTTTATTTTCACTTTTTTTGTATGAAAATTTTTTTGTAATTACTTAATATATAACTGATTGGAACTAAGTAATAAAGATTTGTTGTGAATAAATTCCGTCGTCGTAAAAAAATCACAAAAAAATCGATTTTTTGACATTTCTAAGTAGACGTAACCCCTTAAGGAAAAAGTATTAAAACTATGTAAATATTTTTTCGCTCTATAGCGACTCTTCTATTTTGAAAAACATTATGTATACAAAGTAAAAATATATCCAATTATAATATTTGTTGAATAAAATGAAGAAATAGAATTTTAATTTTTTGTGAAGCCACACTAACATACAAATTTATTCCCCAGCGTTTAAGCAAGCGTCCTGAAGTGATAGAGAACATTATATCATCGTCACCAGGACTCAGCGAGGATACGGTAGCAATTGCAATGTTACAAGATCCTGATTTGATGGCTCATTTCACCGACCCAGACACAGTTAAGAGGTAAGCTAAACATTTCAGGAATATTATGTAAACATTTCCTTTCACTAAAATATTATGCGAGGGCAGATTTTTTGTTTTCAAATTACTTGAAAATTTTCGATATAATCGCATCCCCCTATTTATAATAGAAGATTGAAAGTTCATCTCGCAATGTTTTTTTTTAGAATCGCTGAACTTCATCCACTCCTAGTGGAAGCCGCTCAACATATATCAACAGCAGTTCATGAGGAAGCTCACAACAGTGCAGCAATCAGTTCCGATCCTTCAAGTTTAAACGCACCCTCAACAGCTTATTCCTATAGCTTGGATAATTTAAGTGACGACGAAGAAATGGCTGGCGATTCTTCTCAATCGTCGGATTCGGCTCTGGGCAGACACCAATCTAATTCCGCCATCACCACAGCTCAGCTGGCTGCTGCTTTATCGAGAGCTGGAGGAAGAGGTTTTCCTCATAGTGGCTCATCGTCCTCATCTTCGAGAGCCAGCAGGAATTCCGGTGTAATTACGACTGAAATGTTTTCCCAAGCGATGCAACAGGCATTTGCATCGGCACCTACGACTCCTGCTAGTGTCGCTAGTGTTGTTGCTCCATCTACTCCATCAACTATTCCTCAATCTGTCGATATTCAGAGGCAATTGGCACAAATGCATGAGATCGGACTTTTGGACGATGCTGTTAATCTCCAGGCTCTCCAAATTACCAATGGAGATGTTCAAGCCGCGATCGAATTAGTTTTTAGCGGATTCAATGATAATTAAACTCGTGTAATATTTAAAATTCACTTTTATGTGTATTTCTGTAACTTCTTTTACTTTTTTCAATAATTAGCTAGTCAAATAATAAGATTTATTATAATGAACTGAAATTTTATAGATAAGAATAAACAAAATTTGTTGCGGTACTTAAGTCGTTTTAATTTTTTGTACTTACTAGATATGATGCATTTATCATGTCTTTGTCCATTTCTATTTATGACAAATTTTACAAAATTTTATCTTAAAATAACTTAATGTTCAATCATTTCATTTTAGGTAAATAATGCTAAGAAAATAAAATGAGTTTAAAACCGCATAAAATTAAAGTAATATTCCATCTAAAGTAAAATGTATCTTTGTTTCGTGTCAGCGTTACGATTTTTAAATCAATCCAAATTTTACAACAACAATACGTGCGAGTTTTGCTTGGAATTCGATTAAATTTGTAAATAAAGAATGATTGTGCGAAGTGAATACAAAGAAAGAATGATAGAAAATCATAAATGTTTAATAAATTGATGGTTTATTGCCTAAATAAACGTAATTTAGTATATTGTCTTTAATTTTGGAAATTTTCAAATCGAAATCTTAATAAGTGTAGAAATGTTAATGCAGGAAAAAAATACTGGTGACATAGGGTTCGGATAACTGATATATGATGGTCTTAAAAATCTTTGAAAATTTGTATAAGGTCGACAAAGGAATAAAGATAAAGATTGCGTAGGATTGCTTCGCCAGTGCTGAATAAGCAGAGTCGGTACTTTTGTGAAAAACAGAGCCAGCTTTGCATTTACGAGGGCCGTGTACAATTTTCTACCAGTTTTTAATTCGAATTTTCAAAGCGAATAAATCCGAGATTAATTCAAACAAACTTTTTAAAAATTTATTAATTTATTAATAAATTCATTCGTTCGGTTTCATTCGTATTTATTCGGATTAAGATTTCTGATTGATTTTGAATGGACACGGATTGATACGGATTTGAAGCTTGCTTCTAATTGCCTCGAATTCATTTGATCCTGGCGAAAGATTCGGATAGAAATCCTATCTGAATGAATTCGAGGCTAATTCGAAAAAAAAAATTTAATTTTTAATGGGATCAGACTAATTCGGATTGAAAACTGACTTCGAATTTCTATCCAAAAAATATAGATTTCTCCCCTAGAATTTGATAATATTTACTTACTAAAAAAATTAAGTTGTTAAAAATAACATTTATGTCTGCAATAATTCATTATGGTTTTATGATTTCTCTCATTTATTCCGAAATCTAGTTTCTGTCAAACCGGTGGTAAATCATATGTTTTAATTGATATTTTAATGAGTTTTTCTCTAAAGAATAAAAAAATACCACTGAGATGAAGATTCATGTTTTCTAATAAAAATATCTTAATCATCAACATTAAAGCAGTTATTTAAAAATCAAGATTGAAATTAAATGATGTTTAAATTGCATAACAAAAACAAAAGAACAAAATTTAATAAGGGAAACCGTTTTCCAGGCGTTCTTTTGTAGAGAAAATGTTTCTTGAAATAATATTATTATTAAATATAAATTTGAATCTGGTTAAAGCAATATGTTTAATTTAGTACAATGCAATATAATGCTAGAAGTAGAATTGAATACATAAAATGTTCAATTTTTTATATAAAAAAACAAACATAATTTTTTTAATTTCCATAATAAATTACAAATTAATGAAATTTTCATTAATTATAATATGAAAATTTCAATAAATTTTTAGAATGATTTAATTAAATGGTATTCAATGGAAAAATGTGTAATACAATATTTTAAACAATTGTCTAGATGTATGAATGTATGTAGGTATGTATGCCACACTTTTTTGAGAACACGATAACTCGAAGACGATTGCAGATAAATAATTGATAAAATCTGAAGGTCTTATTTGCACCACTAATATCTCAAAACACATATAGGGGTTTCAAAAAATATTCATTCCTCTTTTATATATATATTATATTATATTTGAAAAATTGGGGTTTTCTGTAAAACTATTGTCATCAATATAGTTCAAAGTTGATACAAGAAAAGAAAAGATTGCTTGATTCGAGACAAGTCGATTGACTAGTAAAAAATTTGTGGCCATTTAAGTTGTTACCGCATGTGTTAAACAAATAAAAAAGTTGAAGTCTTTAATGCTTCCACTTCCTCCAAAGAAAGCAAAGTGCTCATTAAATTTGAGTACATAAAAACGACATCCGAGATCGAATTCACAGCTAGTTAGCCGAATACGTGAAGCAAAAAGAGACTTATATGTGGAGATTAATTTATCATAACTTTTGATAGGATTAACGTACATATAATCGAATAACATTTTAAATTTCAATTAAAAACTCACAATTTTCTTAGACACAATTTAAATGAAAATACAATAAAATTTCTGAAAAAGAAAAGGAAATAAAATAATTATTAAATGATACGACTTATAAAACAAAACATTAATTTAATAAAATAAAATTAATCAAATAAAACAATGAGCCAAGTTCTAATCTAAAAATTCGATTTCTTCATTTTACTTAACAAATATTAAAATTGGAATTTTTTCCCTCTGCAGAATTAATCAATTTTTAACTAAAATTATGCATACAGAGCGAAAAAATATGTGATTCAAATCTTTTTTAAGTAAAATGAAAATATTGAATTTTGAAATTAGATTTTGAATTCTTCATTTTATGCAAAAAGTATTGAAATTAAGTATTTTTTCGCTCTGTACGCAGTCTTATATTTGAAAAAAGATTAGCGTTACAGAGCGAAAAAATATTTATCTATAATTTTCGTTGAGTAAATTAGAGAATCCGAATAAATAAATATTTCACTAAAAATTTAAAAAATTACAAAATTACAAAAAAAGTCGAGTACGCTATACCCTCAGAAAAAAGTTTTTTTGAATCAAACAAACGTATCATTAATATAGGGTCAAAGAAAAAATATCTTTGAATTAAACAAAATTTGTTTGTTTGATTCAAACAAACTTTTTCCTAAATGTAACTAAAAAATGAAAAATAAGAATTAATTATTAATTATATTCTATAATAATATATTAATTATTACATACTTATTATTGTATAAATAATAAGTAATACTTATACATTAATTAATAATTAGAAAAAGTATTAATTAGTTGAGAACAAATTTTTAATTAGCGTATATTCGACAGTTGTCGAAGTATCACTTGAAGTTAATCTATTAAACTATTATAAAGGGAACAATTTTATTGTTAAACTATTGTAAAGGGAAGTCATGCAAGAAGAAAACGGTAAAGGAAATTAAATAATAGAAATAGAAATCCTATCTTAAAAAAGTGTTGTCACGATATATCTCGAAAATCTCGCATACATTGTTGTTGCAAACCTGATTGGCTTTTGAATGACTTGAAGTTGAAAGAAGACAAAAAAAACTAATAGCGCAAAAAAATTTCACGAAAACCTTCGAAATCTATTTCAAATTCTCAGAAACCTCTTAAAATACCATGGAAATCCACAAAAACCAATAAAATCATCAATCTCTTGAAATCAAAGTTAAAATTTGCAAAAATCTCTAAAAATCTCTAAAAAAACTCTAAGAATTTCTTATCACATTTAAAATCTCTTAAAATCCTTAGAAATCTTATCATATT
>CAJFCP010024327.1:0-13435 GCA_904066005.1 Synergus itoensis | reverse complement strand
AAAAAAAAAAAATTTAAACAATATAAAAAATGAAAAATGAATGCATTTTAAGAGGATCTTGTAAGACGCCTCGCCACTGACATCAAAATTTGTGTAAGTGATCCTGACCGCAATTCTCAACAGAATTTAAGTTTTAATATCGCATTTTACTCAGAAAGGTTTGTTGTCCTAGATGAACCACGAAATTTCCGATATTCCAAGATTAACCATAAAAATCACACTTTGAAAATAAAAATTCCGTTTTTTTGCAAAAAATTTTGACTATTTTGTCGAATAAAATATCTAAAAATGGTTTGTTTTTTTTCTTCGTGGTTCATCTAGGATAGTTTTTTATCTTCTTTAAAATGAGCCTTGGACGAACAAAATCGGTTGATTAGTTTTTCCGTAATCACTTACACAATTTTGAAAAACATGGGTTTGAGAAAACAGCGTTTAAAGTTTGCGATTGACGTTCGGCGGGCTCGGCGCAAGCCACTTCCGAGAAGCATATCTTCCACAATTTCGAGAAATGGCTTTTGAAACTTTGGCAGGATATTTTAAGGGGATATACCTATCGATTAAAACAATAAAAAAAAAATCGATTTTTTGAAGTGTCTAAAGGTACTTCCCCCCTTAAGAATATTTATTTAATTTAATTAAATTTATTTATTTAAATTAAAGCGTAATAATCATAATATGGTATAGTCCTGCTAGAGAATTGTTTCTTAACATCAAAACATTTTCATTTGCAGATAATTATGAAAATTAATGAAACCGAATTCGTCATTCGTTACGGCACTTATGCTTTCGCCCAAATTATTCATTTATTTTACAACTCGATAACTGGTCAAAAATTGGTTAATCATAGCAGTGATGTCACTAATTTCATGTAAGTATGAGAAAGTTATCGTTCTTACACAACTATATACTATTTAATTTTGCCTTTTTTTATACTTACACAGTGTTGACGAAACATATGTTTTAGATACAACGTTCAATGGTATCAAACATCAAAAAATATACAAAAAATACTCTTAATAATGATGATGAGAAGTTTGAAAGAATCTAAGATTACAATTGGAAAAATGTTCGTCTTGTGTTTGGAAACATATTGCTCGGTAAAAGTTAATAAAAAAGAAGTCTCTTTAATTTTAAAAGTTTTGTTTTTTTAACGCGTACTTTTATTTCAGATTATAAAAGCAATTTTTTCATACTTGAGCGTCCTGACATCTATGCGTGACTGAACAACTCATAGTCATAGTAAAAGTTATATAAATAAATAAATAAATATATATATATATATATATATATATATATATATATATATATATTCAAAATTGTTAATTTCTAAAATCAGAATTCTGAATTGAGTATTGCATGTTTTAAAACAGTATAAAGTAACTTACCAAATTATTTTAAAAATGGCAATAATCAAGAGGTGATAAAAAGGCAATTTTCAAATTACAATTAAAAGTATAATTCTTATGAATCTTATATTTAATATAAAATGTCAATAAATAAAATGAATGCAATAAGAATTTCAACATTTTTATTATTAATAACATAAAAATTATAACTTTCTGTAAAACACAACAGTATTAACAGTAATAATATGTAATTTTATGTATAAGCAGTGCCGGATCATGGGGGGGTCTTGTTGGTGCTGAAGCACCGGGCCCCGCACTAGTGGGGGGCCCCCAGTTTCCCGAGGAAAAAATAAAATATGAAGTATTGCAGTAAAATAACCCGTGGTTATACAGAAAAAAAGTAAAGGATAGAATTTCAAATGGAATCTGACGAAATATTATTTTACAATGAGAACGCATATGCTCTTTTTCCTAAAATCCCCCGCCTGAAAGGGGCCCCGTCGTTAATTTAAGCACCGGGCCCCGAAGGGTCTTAATCCGCCCATGTGTACAAGAAAACGTTGATATTATAGAGCTTTCTTTTCTTTGGTCAACTTTTCAAAAACGACATTGCTTTAAATTGAAAGCGTTATATGAATTTAATTAAGTTAAATTTTCAACACCTTAATCCAGATTAATTCTGCAAATGTATTAAAATGTTAATAACAGTTTTATTTCGAGGAAAGAATTAAATTGACTATATAATTTTGACGATCGCCTTCGAGAATTAAACAGAATTAACTTGATTTCAAATCTATTACTCGCATTAGAATTAGAATGTGTTCATTTTTAGTAGAATTAACTAGACTTCAAATCTATCACTCGAGTTTTTGATCGCAGGATTTAAGTTTAACAGGATTAAAACGAGAACAAACGTAAACCTATATATATTTTAAATTAATTAATTATTTAATTAATAACAATTTTATATTACTTAAATTTCTTGGAAAAATTTTTCGTATTGCTTTCACACATTTAATCACTTAGAAACGTAATATATTTCACTTTTTTCGTTATATATCTTGTACTCGTATATGCTAAAAACATTTAGCTTCATTTTTCCATTAAAAATACATG
Organism: Synergus itoensis; assembly: GCA_904066005.1. Classification (NCBI taxonomy): domain Eukaryota; kingdom Metazoa; phylum Arthropoda; class Insecta; order Hymenoptera; family Cynipidae; genus Synergus; species Synergus itoensis. The sequence continues at coordinate 10,973 of CAJFCP010024327.1, read as the reverse complement.
AAAAAGCGGTGCAAATTTTAAGAAAACATAAATATTTGTATTTTTGCCTTGTATTTTAAAGAAAGTCTATAAATAATCAGCGCTACGCTCGGTCAAGTGACGTACTAACGTCTAACGCGCAGGCCCAGTCAAATTGAGTCAAATGCGAGTATGTGAGTCAAATGCATGATTGCATGGTCAAATGTGGTCAAATGTGCTGCAGGTTTAGACACGCAAGACCATGCTGCTGAATACTGGAATATTAATAGGTAAAAGTCTTTTTACAACCCACAAACGCTCAAAAAATAGTTTTAAACTTCATCACAAATACACTGATTTAATAATTACAAGCCGATAACACTAATTTATTAAATTAATTTACTAATTTCGTTCTCAATTTGAGGTTACGTTCACCGTGAAGACCATATGATTATTTTGGAGCAGAAAAAAAACATTATTTTCCTGTTGCAATTAACACTTGCTTAGAGAGTTTATTAATTATTTTTTATAAGCCGAAGGCATTTATAGCATTTCGTCAAACTTAAATTGTTAAATTTAATGTATTGTTGATGTTATGTTCGGACTGAAATCCAAAATATTTTGGAACACAAAAGAGAATAAAATGGTGATATTTTTCTGTCATTATAAATATTTAATAAATTTATATTATATTATATATATATATATTTATATATAATATATTATATATAATTGTTAATTATTAATGTTGTGTAGTAAAATTGTTTACTTTAAATAATTTATGAAATTGATTAAATCTTAAATCTTTTAATTTGTAGTTAATTTGTGTAGCTGATAATTTTATTTGTTTCATTGATCTTCAATTTTTTATTATTTTAGGGAGCACATCGAAAGATGACTCGAGTTCAAGCGACGATGACGATATCAGCATAAGCAGTATGAGTAGCCAAGATACTCACATATTAAGTGAAAATGAGAACGAAGACAATAATTCCGATAATGATTCAGATAGTAATTCAGGTAAAAATCGAGAAAGAGATAAAAATGTCTTACTTGCTTCGAGACTTTTTGAAATCAATTAAATTATGTTTAATTATTCAACATTTCTTTACAGATATAGCTTTAAATGAAGAAGACGAGGATGACGAAGTCGTGAAAGCGATTATTAGATCAAATGAAAAATACAGAGATCATCCTCCCACAATAACTTTAGAAGATACAGTAGTGGACGTTTGTTTTCATCCCCAAAGAGATTTAATCGCCTTAGCAATGATTACGGGAGATGTTCTTTTGTAAGTGATTTGTCTGGAATTCATCATTTTATTTATATTAACTATTATATTTCATGTGAAAGAGATTCTAAAATCTTTCTAATACTTTTCAGGTACAAATACAGTAATGAGGAAACAGAACTCTTATCTACAATCGAAATGCATTTGAAATCCTGTCGCGATGTCGAATTCAGTGAGGATGGCAGAACACTTTTCTCCACAGCAAAAGATAAATCTATTATGCTTATGGACGTCGAAAGCGAGAAACTTACAAGATTATATGACGAGGCTCACGAGTAAGCTTTCATAATTTTCTAACGATATAAGTACCAAATCTTCCTCTATTTTCTGCATGTTTGATTAAAATTTTATATTTTCAATTTTAGGCATCCAATTTTCACCCTGACAATCATCAACGAAAACACTTTCGCCACAGGAGACGACGACGGAGTCGTAAAACGTAATATTGACATCTAAATAAGTTTAATCTAGTATCGTAAACTAAATTCAATTAATCATAATATTGTAAAATTGTATGTTTAGTCTGGGATCTCAGGCAACCAGGAACTCAATCCATTTGCTCATTCAAGGAAATGGAGCAATCTGTAAAATCTATGGTAACCAACAGCGAAGGAAAATATTTAGTTTGTTCAAGTGGAGATGGATCACTCACAACTTTCAATATACCTGCAAAAAAGATGCACGTACAGGTATATTTTTGAATTTTCTCTGCTTAAAATTACTAAAAAATATATCAAACCATTTTAAGGATTACCTTTCATTCAAATTTAATTACGCGAATTCTTTTTTCAGACTGAAGAGTACGACGAAGAAATTACCTGTCTCGGTCTTTTCAAAGACGAAACCAAAATTTTAAGTGCGACCAACAAAGGAAAAATGTATCTCTTCAATTGGGGCGAATTTGGTCTTCATTCAGATGAAATACCAAGTATAACAAAAAAATCGATTAATTGCATGATTCCAATTACCGAAAACGTGGCCGTCACTGGAGATGAAGATGGAATCTTAAGGTGAAAAATAAAATTTTTTTTAACAAAATGGCATTGTTGTAAATTATATTATTATTTAAAATTTATGAATTTATATTTAATTAAATTTGCAGGGCCATAAATCTCTTCCCAAATAGATCTTTAGGAGTCGTTGGCCAACACAATTTCTCAGTCGAGAGCTTGGATATCAATAGGGACGGAACTCTAATCGCGTCCTCGTCCTTTGTAAATGATGAAGTAAAATTCTGGAATGTTAAGTACTTCGAGGACATGGACATGAATTTCAAAATAAAAGGTGGCAAGCAAAAACAAGTTAAACATCAACTCCCGAGTAGCAAATTCAACAACGCCTCTGACTTCTTCGCTGATTTGTAAAATAATTTAGAAAACTAGTTCGAACACCACTTTGTAAAATAGAGGCGCTACCTCGTTTTATTTAATTTCTTTATTTCTAATCTCGTGGCAAGCAAAAATAAGTTAAAAACCACGTCTCGAGTATGTAGCATATTCAACCACACGTTGTACTTTTACGCCGATTTTAAAAAAGAACTCGCTGCCTGATGAACTCATGATCTTAAGAGCATGTGATACTTTACCATAAGAGCAATTTAGTTTACCCAATTATACATTCATAATAATAAATATTTTTAGCTAATAAGAGTCAATAAACCTTCCTCTCATATAGACGAAAGTTTATTGACTCTTATTAGCTAAAAATATTTATTATTACGAATGTATAATGGGGTAAACTAAATTGCTCTTATGGTAGAGTATCACATGCCCTTAAGTTCAAATTTCTTAATTTCAACTATGTAATTTTTTTTCTTTAATTATTAATTTTATTATTCTAAAGTTAAGGGTTTGAATAATAAATTTGATACTATTTAACGTTTTCGGTTCGCTTTAATATCATCGATACCGTTACAAAATTCACTGAATAGAAAAAGCGGACATCACAAAACGTGACTTAAAAAAAATTGTGCTAAATGTATAGGTATTTAGTTTGTTAAGTTAGAAAGTACTTAAGAATACGATTACACAATTCGCTATCCAATTTCTGACTTTTTTACCGTTCAGTTTCGAGAATATTTTGATTTAGAATTGAAACTTTATTTCGTTTTAAAATCAAAGACGAAAGTCAGAACTCGGGTTTATGAGATGAATTCCTTATTTTTAAGATCTAAGTTTAGTTAGTTTAGACTGGATACTTAAAAATAAAAATGCGATAAAAAATACTGCATTGTCGAGATGAGATGGGATACTGAAGTCGAAATGATTCGTTTTTAAGGGTCCGTATTAATATCTTTTATCCTTATTATAATCCTTATTAATATTGCTATCAAAACCTAGGCTACTCGCAAAATGCAGTACTGGCGAGGCAAAATCGATAATTCTCCAAGCTCTCAAGTTCATTTTTCAACGATTTCAGTTTTCTAAACCAGACTCTGGTTCGGGAGAATAAATTCGATAACTCTTTTTAAGTTTACTTAGGTTTTAAATTAAAATATGAATTCTTAAAATTACTTTTTGGTTTTTCATGGATGATTGACGTGTCTCAAATATTCGGGAGCATGATAATGTTGGGCATGGGCGAGAGAAGGATGAATTGGTGGAGGAAAACAACGAACGTGTTCAACGCTCGTGGCGTCACTGTCTCCGCTTTTCAGGTACTTGTTTAGCACGGCAAAAATCTGGGAATTCAGAACCTGGAATCTTCTGATTCGGTCCACCATTCTTTTCAAGTGCTGTTGAAAAAAAGTATTTTTTTTTTAGTAAAGAATGAAAATAAAGATTTTCAAGTCGACCCAAAAATTTAATTATGCGATTAAATTAATTATACGTACAATTCCCTTAACGTTTTCGTCTTTACCATCGACGCGTTGAACTCTGAGGATGTGATAGCAAAAATCGAGAGCTTCGAACCTTCTTTGTTGACCCAGAAGAACAATCATTACACATCCAGCCCAGTGTAAGCCTTCTCCGAATAATTGTCTGAAGAAAAGATTCATTATTAAGTATTTTTACATAAATATAATTATATTCAAAAGTAATAAATTCTCATCTTATCACTCCTTGACTTCAAAATTTTTCTCGTAATAATAATAGAAAATCAAAAAATGAAATTCACTTACTCAACCGTGAATTCGGTGTCACCAACTGGAATGCAATAGACAAACTGAAGAGCACTCCAAAGTCTGTGAAATTCCGTACACTCGTCTATATTCATGACCCCATTGGCTGGAGGTGGTCCCACCCAAATCGGATCGTCCAGAAAACTGCGAAGCCTGCTCAGCACGACTTCAAAAATCGAAAGACCACAGCAAAGTCTCTCTCGGGTCAGTAAATCCCCTTCTCTTGCAATCATCGCTTGCTGCAAGAATACAAAACAATTTAAATTGTACTGACTGATATTTTTTATAAATAATTCTAAAAGACAGGAATTTCAAATAAAATTCTTACCTTTGCAGTTCCGAGTTTATCCACATTAGGAACAATTTGAAGCGCCGCATACTTAGCTTCTAGTCTTTTTTGCTTCGTCTCTGGTTTCTCTCCCTCTGTTCAATAAAAATAAAACCAGTATTAAAATCCTTCACCTCTAAAAATCTCAATAAAAAAGGTATTCTAGAAAAATATTTCTCACCCTCACCTTTGCAATAAGGCCTCGGAAGAATATTTTGGAAAGGTGCAGCGTGCAACAAATCGCAAACTTCTTCCTGCGACAAAGCCTGTTCCATCAGAAGACAAAACAAAATTGTATTTCCGAACTCTCGGAAGTTGTGAAAGAGCTCCGTCTTCGCGTCTGGATATTGGACGATATCGTTTAACTGAGCGTGATAATAACCAAGAACTCCAGGAGATCCGTAGTCGTAACGAGGAAGTTTGCAAACTTTCGGCATCGCTTCCATCAACGTTTTCGTAAATTGCAAAAGACTTCCTTGAATCAGAGACTTGACGATTTTTAGCAGTTCCTCCATGACTACTGCGATTCCCTGATATCCAAGAAGTTTGCACATCGTCCGAAAATGATAGGGTCCCACGAATCCGGAATATTGACCGAATTGGGTCGTGTAGGCGAGATTCAACTGTTTGCTTCCCCAGAGGTAATGATGAGACATTTGCGGAGGCTTGTCTCTATGAACTGGCTGGACAAATTGAATCCCGTGGCATTTCACGAACCTTAAAAAACAATATAAATAATTTATACACATTCGAAAGATTTTGAATCCTTTAAAATATAATTTACCTATTGGTGGCTGCATTATAGCAATAATTCGGGAGAAAGTCGTAGTTAAGTTCCCAAAAAACGTGAAGAGTAATTCTGCCATAGGGAGCAAGAACGTTGTGATTGGCTTCTCGAAACATTGCGTCATATTCGTCCAAAGCTAGCCACTTGCTCAGCAATTTGTGAGTTAGGCGATTCACTTGCAAAAGTCCATCCAGTTCCTAAAGAAAAATTTCAAGACCAACAATTAAGAATTATGAAACAATTTCATGATTAGGTAATTAATATTAGTCATTTTCTTAGACTTACGACAACGCCAGTGATGTCTCCAGATTCGAATTTGCTTATTGCAAGATCCAAAGACTTTTGCATGTCAGCATTAATTCTTTGAGTGATTAATTTATTCAAATCAATACTCCTGCCTAATAATTGCACATGTCTCTGTTTCAGCAAAGTTTCATATCTATTCGCCCTTGGATAAGGCAACAAATAAGCGCCAAGAGTTATGCACTCAACTCTGAATCTCTTATCCAAAAGAATACTAGCTGCTAATTGTTTATAATGAGCGAAGATTTGTTCGCTTAATTTATATACGAATTGATCGAAGCATAAATTAACTTCGGCCTCGACTTCGTCGTACAGAAATTGCTTCCGGAAAATCGTTAAGGCATATAAAGCGCTGTCGTTGTATAAATCGAGTGGATATAAAACGTATCTGAAAGGAAAAAATAATTTTACGTTTTATAAAAGTTTTTTTTTTTCTATTATGACTATTTTATTTTGTTATCTATATGTTTTTAACTCACTCCATCATTGAGGGCTCTTTGCTCCTTAAAATGTGGTCGGTTAGAATCCAGGGCATCGACATCTCGATAGGAAACTGGAAGGAAATTGTCGAGAAATTAATGTAAAATTAAATTAAGTTTTTATTTTAGATTTAATTTCAATTTTAGAGACTAGAATAAATACTAATCTTATTATGCAGAGTAATGAGGAATTTTAATCACAATTTTACGACATTCAATTGTTTTATAATTTGTATTATGCAGACACGTGCAATATGCAATTTTAGTACAATTTTAATGCAATTTCGATGCAATTATTAATTAGCATATTACGTTATAAAGCAGTAGAAACGCAAGAAAGGTCTCATGAAATTTAATGGCAATTTTAGAATGTCTAGCGAATTTTTGAATAATTATTCAAGATTAAATAAATTCAATATTTTCAACTTTATTACAAACTTGTAAAGTTTGAAAAAATAACTCAATGAATTAAAAACTAAAAAATTCATTAAAAAATCTCTGAAGTATTAAATTAAAATCTTAAATAGACAAACTTAAATAAACGAAAATCTGTACATAAAAAATTATTGACTAAAATCTAGCTTTTCACAGAAAATTATTCTAAGTTAGTAGAAAAACTGTTAAATTATTAATTTTTCTAGTTGAAAATAATTTAAATAAAATTTTCCCACCCATAATTCTCTGAAAATAAATTCCAAAATGAAATAGAAAAGATTAAGGAGTTGATAAAACGGATTGTTTTAGAATTAGAGGAGCCCAATAAAATCAAGAAGATTTATCAGGATGATTGTTAGCGAATGAAATACCTGAATGCGCTTTTCCATGGTGATCAAATCGCTGCATTCTTCATTGTGTTGATGTCGGACTGTACATTTCTAGACACGGAAAGTTTCAGTAGTTTCGGCAAAACGTGGAAGAGACGACAATAGAAAAATATGTTGCAGGTAGTCCAAATTGTGAAATGCATGGGGAGAAAGACGGCGGATAAATTTTTAGAACGCAAGCAATTCTCGTGAAAAGAATAGAACAGAAAAGAACGATTCGATGCCGAGAATAAGCAACACAACAAAGCAATTTTATAAATAGAATTCTAAACTTGATTTCACTTTTCTAATTTTGAGAATCTATTAACTGAGAAAATGAGAGACAATATTTTCTATTTAAATTTAGTCTTTAAAATTGACTTTGTCACGTTGCGAATCCACTTGCGGCTTTTTAAGGAAAGCAATTGTTTCATAGACTAAAAATATCATTCACAAAGAACTTGAATTTGTTATTCACCTGAATTTTGCGACCCATTGTCATCTCAAGATAAAATTCTCGATACCATAATTGTGAAAGATCGCAACAGTTTTGCAAAGACTCTGTAAAAAAAAAAGTAACTTAAAATTGTTGTAAATTTCTAAGAAACTAAAATTTTAATATAATAATGAGAACTTACCGCTGAAATTGAGTAAATAACTCCAGTAAAAGCTCGTTTTATGAAATTGGTCAATTTGCACGAGATATTGTCCATCAATGTCTTTTCTCAATGTTCGCTTTCCTCCGCTTTTATCAGCAATCAACGATTCGAGCATCGTTCGCACCATATAAAGTTGAGTTGAGGAAGGTCCTAAAAAAAGAAATCACGATATAAAGTAAAAAAATAAATAAATAAATAAAAGTAATTCCTTGGGAGTAAATAAACAATATTTTATAAAAACGCACCGACGTTTCTTCTTGGAACTTTGATTCCAAATCCGTTATCTGGGTCCTTTTTACCCTTCAAAGCTGGATCGCTGAGAGGCTCGACTCCGAAATGCCAATCGGCACAAGTTTCTCTCACGGAGACAATAATACTTCTAATTAGGTCTTTTTTGTTTTTAATCGCTTTTCTAAGAGGTTCCCTCAACATAAGTTGCACAAAGTCCTGAAGTTCAGCATAAATATTACGTCGAATGGCATCGACGAAAACGGTTTCCATTCTTGCCATTAGAACCTGAAGTCCTTTTATCATTGCAATTACTTCAATTAAGGCATATTTTTCTTCTGCTGTGTAATTATACCTCGTGGCCTAAAAGTTTAAATGAAATTGTAATTAACTAGAAAATTAGGTACTTCATTGTTTTCTACTTTTCTAATTTTTTAATAAAATGAATTTAAAAATTAAACGCACTCTTTCGTATTCTTCAGCTTCCTGTGGACACTCTTTATTCATGTGATGGTCGGTTGGGTGGAGCAATTTCCAGCTATAAAGTTCGGTGACGACACTTGTCCACTGGGATAATAATTGAAGACCTCTGAGTGCTAATTCTGAAGTTTCTCTATTTTCTGCGTCGCTTCCACATTCTTTATATGTTGTTGTCACCTCGTTGCTATATCTGTATCAAATTTTTATTATTTAATAAACTCTAAAGATTTATTCCAATCCGATCAAAATTAAAATAGCTACTTCAAATAAATAATGAAACTCACCTCGCCAATTCGCTGATATATTTAACATGATCCTCTCTAATCTGGGGAAGATGAACCATCAAATCTGCCTGAGGACTCATGCTATTCGAAGAAGCAGACAAGGGCCACTTGGAAGCATCAAAGTGCTTCGATCGCTTGATATAATTAAAAGGAGCAATCTGCATGTCTCCAAACAAGGGCACAACTTCCAAATTCTTAAATATTCTATCGATTCTTTCCAGTTTTACTTTCTTTTTCTGGTCCAATTTGTTGATATTGCACAATTCGCTATCCATGAGAAAAAGACCGAAGCCCATGACCTTGACCAACATGTGTTTCTCGTTTGGTGTTAAGTACATTTTGGTCTCAAACATGTGGACACAAATGTTCACCACATCTGCGAGAAGATCCTCATATCCTGGAATTTTTTCCAAATTTTCCTTTACAGTGTCGCGAATTTTATTTTGGGTCGCGAGGAACATTGAAAGGTTCTGAGATTCTTGGAGAGTTTGCGAATCTGACATTACTTTCAGAAATTGAGCAGCTCTAAAAAAATTGGTATTTGAAGATAAGATATCATTTAATTATTCAAGGTTTTATCGTAACTTCATACACAGATGATTAATATTTAATCTCACCTTCTATAAGTCGAGTAATCATTCTTGACACTGGACTTCATGTTCTTGAGCTCGTCAAGAACAGCAAACATATTAATAAATTTTCCCAAGGTTAGAAGATAAGCTTCTGATACAAAGTCTTTCCTTTTTTCGTGGTGGCATAATCTCTTCACTTCTGCTGAGAATCGTTCGATTGCTTTTCTCTAAAAATTCATAACGGTAATTAAATTTTTAGTAGATGATTGTGAAAATATGAAATCGTCTCTCTAAAGAAAGATTAAAGGAGAAATAAAGTATATAATTGAAATAGCAACCGCACCTGGAAGTACATGAAGTTTAATAGTTTATTGACTTCAGGTGCTAAGACTTCGACAGTTTTTTCGTAAATTTCCACCCTGTTTGGTTGCTCATTCGACTTTGGTTGAGGAATTGCACGAGAACAACATCTCCACGTATAAAGCATCACCGCATGTTCCAATCCTTCTTCCAAAAGTTCATTCTGCAAAAAATTATATTTAAAAATGAGAGAAAAGGAAATTAAGTTTGAAAGTTTCCAGGATTTTAGAATTGAACAATAAACTTTTAATATATCTGAAGCTGTTCAAGTTTGAATTTGTTCAATGTGAAAATATTTCTGGAGTTTGAATAAATAATCAACATTTTGATATATTTAAAATGAAAAGAGCTTTAAAGATTTAAAAAACATACCAAACTAGCATGGACCGTTGCTTCCTCGATGTATTTGGCAATTCCAGTGACAAATCCATTTCGATCTTCAAAATTTGTATCAAAATTTGCTTGATAGACAACAGAACACGGCTGTGCTTCAATGCACGGTTGTTCGTCAGGCAAAGTAAATTCATCTAGAACATCCACATTTGATAAAGCATCCCCCAAAGTTACTTTATCCGTAGCCATACTTATTTTCTTTCAAAACCTGCAATTGTAAAATTGAGAAACTTTAAACTGAAAAAAAAATCACCACACAATTTTTGGAGCACTGACAACTGAACGAAAAGAAGAATCCAAATAAACAGAAAAACACTTATATTGTGAGGAGACAATAAAAAGACGATTTTAAACTTCATTTTATGAGAAATTCAATTTAATTATAGTCCAAAAATAAAAAAAAAAAAACCTCTTTGACTTCCTGAGGTTATGTTTACTAGAATGAAGTTTTGAATATTCGGGAGTTTGGAGATGAAAGTGGATTGTTTTCTTGAGTAAAATAGGATAAATGGTCACTTTCAGACAACTCACCCTTAAAAGGGTTTGCACGGAGCTGCGCAATGTAAAAAAAACCCGTAAATTACGAGCTCCACCCTTTCGAAATGTCAAAGTAAAATATACCCGTAACAAACATGGCGGTCGCCCCATGAAAAAAAAAATGTCAGAATTTAAGAGCATGTAATACTTTACCATAAGAGCAAATTACTTATACTTGCTTATACCAGAGATTATACGTTCATAATAATAAATATTTTTAGCTAATAAGAGTCAATAAACCTTCGTCTACATGAGACGAAGGTTTATTGACTCTTATTAGCTAAAAATATTTATTATTATGAACGTATAATCTCTGGTATAAGCAAGTATAAGTAATTTGCTCTTATGGTAAAGTATTACATGCTCTTAAATTCTGACATTTTTTTTTT
>CAJFCP010024326.1:0-26375 GCA_904066005.1 Synergus itoensis | reverse complement strand
TCTTTTTTCGGATTTAGAAACGAATTGGGGGGATCGAGACTCTGTAGCATTGAAAAAATTTTTGCAATGCATTTTTGGACCACCCTAATGTGCAAGTGTTAAGGCCTGAGCACAATCGTGTACTTATCCCGTGTCCTAATACTCTATCCTTTTCTATCACATTTCCCTATCTCTTTTGCGGTCACGTGACAAGAGAGATGGAGCAATGTGATAGAAAAGGATAGAGTATTAGGACACGGGATAAGTACACGATTGTGCTCAAGCCTTTATCGACGGAGTTTCGTGAAATTGAAGGTTATGTAGCTACATATGTCTACGACAGCCCCCGGGCACTCTGAGTTGAAAGTGTCATGAATGATGACTGGTGGTCAGCAGAGGCGCTGGCTGTTCATGAGGCCGAAATGCATTAAAATGCATGGAGAAAAACGTAAAAATTCAATTTTTTAAAAATAAAAACTACTTGATCAAACTTTTTTTCACCAGAAATAAATGTAGATAGTTTCTGATGTTATTTAAAGCAAATTATAATGTTAAAGAAGGGAAAATGCTTGACTTTGAGGCGAAAATTCGCATCCAATTCGTAGCGGGAAATTCAAATAAATACCTGTTACCTTCAATTGAAATATTATATTAATGTTATATTGACAATTGTTAATTAATTGTTAAAATTATTTTGAATTATTAAACAATTAATTTATATGTATATAGTTATTCAAATTCCTTCATATGAAATTGCAATATATAAGATCAATTAAAATGTAAAAATAATAATGTGAATAATCTCATACTAAATTTTTAATGGAAATTACATTTATTTAATTCAGAGTTTCTATTTTATGTAGTTTATATTTAAAAAGTTGTATCTACAGTATTTTTATAGATACAACTATTATCTAGTAGTATAGATTATTTTATAAAATTCCTTTTTTCAGTCCAACGAACGTAGATCTTTATAATCAATATTGAATATTAAATTTCCTAACTTCACAAAGTAATTAATAATTTCCATACTTCGAAATTTCCTAATCCAATTATTCGATATCCTTATTTTTTTAGAGGTTCTTCGGAACCGTACGCTTAGCTGTAGGAACGAATGACCATCCTGCTACTCCAACCTTCCTTCAAATTTATAAAATCCTAGGACTTTTCAGTGTTTTGAAACCTCCATAAACTGGAAATTGTTCTATTCCCGACGAAGCACCCACCAAAAAAATGTAGATACTCATAAATATGAGTTCTTCAATAAACACAAGCTTTAACCCTTATGTGCGCACCCAACTTTACCTACGTTGTTGCGCACCCGGGTACCCGGGTACCCACCTCTAGTTTAAAATAGTTTTTAAGCGCAGATGTGAACGGAATCGTTTGGAATCAATTTAGTTTATTAAATAAACATAAATGGAAAGTATTTCAGCGATTTATAAAAATTCTGGCACGGTTTATACACCACAAAGAGAAGTCGGAGCAAAGGCTTCGAGCGCTCCGCAGGTAGTTCACGGTCATTTTTGGTCTCTGGCAGTAGGCGTATCAAAGGCGTATCTTTTTGCGTCAACTGAGTGAAGAATTAACGAGACCTTTGATTGAAGAGCGATTTTCAAATGATCAAGTGATGCGCAATCACTCTACAAAGACCGCAATCGAAGCTGTGCTCGGGCCGCAGCGCGCACCTCTTGCTCATGCTTCGAAAGATAATGAGCCTCGAGACAGCTCTGGCAGGAAAAAAGTCGTTGGCTCTTGTCATTTATGCTACAGACTTGTCATTAAAAGACGTAGAAAAACCCGTAAATCTTGCGTAGAATGCGAACAACCTGTATGCGACGAGCATTCTATCTCAAAAGTAATATGCTCTGAATGTAATAAATAAACAGTGTAATTTGGATAATCTTGACACAAAACCAATGTAATTTTTTTATTTATAACAATTATTAACAATAAAAACACATTCATAAACAATAAAACTTGATTTTAATTAATTGAATCATATCTCATGTAGTGGGTACCCGGGTACCCGGGTGCGCCACGCGAGCAACACTATTTCAAGCCTATTTTTTTATAATAAAAAAAAAATTTTTTTTAAATCTGAATATTGGAATACACTCTTAAAGAGTTAAATCGCAAGGATCTGAAAGCCCAGATCGAAAAAAAATTTTTTGAAGAAAATATTAACAAAAATGTGAGGAGGTGGGCACCCGGGTACCCGGGTGCGCACATAAGGGTTAATAAAAATTGTGTATTCAATATTGATTATTAAGATCTACGTTCGTTGTGACTGAAAAAATAAATTTTATAAAATAATCTATACTACTAGATAATAGTTGTATCTACAAAAAAACTATAGATACAACTTTTTAAATATAAACTACATAAAATAGAAACTCTGAATATGAGATTATTTACATTATTATTTTTACAATTTAATTGATCTTATATTGCAATTTCATTTGACGGAATTTGAATAACTATATACATATAAATTAATTGTTAAATAATTCAAAACGATTTTGTATAAAATTAAAATCTAATCGAAATCTAACTAATGGAAAAAAGTTTGATCAAATAGTTTTTATTAGGAGAAAATTAAATTTTCACGTTTTTCTCCATGCATTTCAATGCAATTAGGCCTCATGAACAGTCAGCGCTTCTGCTGGCCGTCAGTCACCTTTCATGACACTTTTTCGCCGTGTATTTTCGGCCGAGTGCCCGGGGGCTGGTCTACGACGATTTCCACGAGGCTGGATGTACTTTCGACTGCGAGCGAAGTAAGGTTTCATGCTAAGGGATCGTACTTAAATTACGTAACAGAAAAAAAGGGGGAAGGGGGGTATTTCAATCATGTACGTAATTTTTTGAAATACATATTTTGTAAATATTGATTATATATTTATGAATATTCACACGTAGAAGTGTTTACCTTCAAAGCATGTAATATTCAAATATATACTAAAATTTCCATTAATTACACGTCCCATACCATATTATTTTTCGAAACCAAAAATGACATACAATAAGGGGGGGGGGGTATTTTGTTACGGCTTGTTACAGGGGAGAGGGGGTTTTAGTGAGGTTTTAGTTAGTCCTAAAATGCGTTACGTAATTTAAGTACGATGTACGATCCCTAACAATTTTTCGACTAACGAAGAAAAGTGACAAATTTCACAGGCCAAGGAAAGTTATTTTCATTTACACCAAAAACCCTATTCTACCGACCCCGGTTCTACGGTCTCGTTCTATGATGAGGGCGCCACGAGCAGCCACGAGCTCGGCAGTGTCGTAGCCAAAAAGCGGGCGATACCCTAAATGCATAATTTCGTTATTCTTTCCATTTCTTTCAGTTTCGTAAAGTATATTTTATATTAACAGAAAAGTAATTTAATTATTTTTAGTTTTACTCCGAATTAATTTTGATCTAATTTTGTAAGTTAGAAAGCAATTATTCATCGTAAACAAAAGAAAAGTATTTTTATCATTTTAAACTGCGCGCGAGATGTTACGGTTGACACGGCCCTAACTTTTGACCGCATGTCGATTCTGAAATCGATTCACAGCAATTTCAGAGCATACCCGAAAAAGCCGTAGAATCGGGGTTTTGGTGTATTATAGTAGGAACTATAGTATGGGAATCTCATAATGTATCGTTCGCTCCTATATCTTTCCATCCCCACTTCTCTACCTCTTGTCTAGATCTGTCTATCCCTTTCTATTTCTTTGTCAATTTCAATTCGCTCCTATCTCTTTCATCAGTCCCCACTTATTTATTCCTTACTATCTCTCTCCCATTCTCGTCTATACTTTTCTATCTTCTTGTTAATCAAAGAGTGGGAGGGAGGAAGAGAGAGAGAAATCCTTAAAGTTAAAAAAAAACCCAGTGTTCACACTTTGTCTCGAAAAATATAGTATACACACACAGGGTAAAATTAAAATTAAATTTTAACTTACTATGTTCTCGTCGTGTGTGAGAGAAACCTCGCCTGCGCATCTCATTTCAGAGAAATACCGACTGAAGTTCTCGTTGATCCTATCCACGAGTTGTTCTAAAAGAGGCATCCATTTATTGCGAAGATTTTCTGTCTCTGTTGAAATTGTCTCCAACTCTCTAGTCTTCGTTGCCAGGATTTGTCTAAGGTCCTCAACATCCTTCTGGACCTTCTCGTACTCTTGAAGAATCTAATGGAACGAAATTTCATAATAAACAGAACTTGAAATCCTTCTCGATCTACATTTTAAACTTTTTTTTTTCTTTTCATAAACAAATTTTTAAAAGTAAAATCCCTTTCACGCGCCTTTTTCAATTTCTGCTTGTAATCATTTTTTACAATTTTATTTTCAAAAGTCCTAATATTCAATAATTTCACTTAGACTCAAAAATAATCCAATTACAAAAACTGCTTCTATAAACTCTTAGTTTCGAAATGAGTATATAATTTTAAGGACATTGCAGAAGATTTAAAAGGATTTAAGAGATTTCGAAAAATTTTATATAATTCAATAGATTTTCGATCTCAAAAAGTTTAATACACTCTACTCTCGTGATAGGAATGGTTTCGGATGGACGCGTCCTAGCACGGGAGAATTGGAAGCGTACTATTATCACGGGTACTACTGAGTTCGAACAGTCTCCGTTTATGCCCCACGGACCCCCTTGTCTACTATATTTAGTAGCGGGCGTTCTAATGCGAGAGAGCCTATCATGAGAGTAGTGTAGATTTTAATGAATTTCCTAAACATTTCAAGGAATATTACAGTTGTTCATATAAGAGCGTAGTCACGATTACTAGCGATCGTTAAAGAGAAAATCTGTAGTTTTTTTTCTCATACGGGGGGAAGTACAGTTCTTCATGCTTCATGAAAAAGAATCAGCTGACTTTTATTTTTAGTTCAATTCCCAGAAAAAAGCAAAATGAGCGCAGCTTACGCTTCGTGCTTCGAAGCAATTTTTTGTATTCGCAAAATGGTATCGTGACTTTGGATTGGCCGTCTCAGTCGCCCGACGCTAATTCCAAATCAATATGGGGCTTCGAAAAAACAGACCCTGCAATTTAAAGCAGCTTAGTCAACGAATTGACAAAGAATACGAAAAAATAGAAGAATACGCGAAAAATCTTGTGGAAAGCATGCCTCAAAAATGCCAGGCCATTATTGATGCTGGCGGCGATTGGACCTGTTATTAATGTATTTGCATGTAAGTGTCTGATCTAATAAAATAATATTGGAAAAAATTTTCGTAATAAATACCTTCATTTTTTCACAACAGTGACTACGATCTTTTGTGAACGACTGTAAAATGCTTGAAATAATATCCGAGAATATAAAAATTTTTTAGAGAATTTCAATCAACTTTACCTTTCAAGGGAGTGTAGAAGATTTCAAAGACTTTCAGATAATTCAAAACATTTTTTAAAAAAGGTAACAAGATCAAAATGATTTTCAGTTATTTCTAAAGATTTGAAAGAATTCAAGAGATTTTAAGAGACCTTAAAGGACTGAAATTCATTAAAATCAAATGAAATCTCATAAAATCCTTTGAAAAATGATAACATATGTGGAAATAATTTTAAAAACTGTGTTAAATCACTTAAAGTCATTTTCATCTTCTTGTATTGGCTTCCCCGTTTTCTATACTATATAACCTAGCTTTCTGACCAAAAGTTCGAGCACAATAAAAGTTCTCGCTTCACATATACCGGAAAATATGTGTTTTTCGAACATATGTTGAAGAAAAGACCATATGCAACTTGGGACTCAGGCATTTTTTGTCTCGCGCAATCTATAATATACTATTCAATCTTTAAAATGTTTTAAAATCTTTTGAGTTCTCTTAAAAAACCTGAAACTCTTTTTAAAGCTGTTGAAATCTTTTGAAATCTATTGAAACTTCTTGAAAACTTTTTGAATTTGCTGAATTCCTTTGAAATTCGCTTAAAATCAAATGAAATTCTGAAATCCCTTGAAATACCTTGAAATTCTTGAAAATCTTTCAAAGTGTTTTTAAGTATCTAAATGTCCTGTTTATGATAGGATAGGGTATATTCATACATTTTCACTGTCGTCGTTCTTTCCCATACAGAATACTTTAGCCTGAGAAGTTTTCAGATCTTCTTCAATTTCCTCAATCGTGGCTGGTAATTTTTCAAAAGCACTGTTAAAAACTTTGAAACCTTTCTCTAGAGGACTGAGTCCATTAGTTGTCGTCAAGGCATCCTTGTACAATTTATCAACTTCATTTTTAAGAGGTCGCAATTCTTCTTCTAGAGCCTTAAAAGTCCTTTCTGCATCCTCACATCTATCGCGCAATTCTTGAGAATCGTTTTCCTTTTGTCTCAACAACTTTTTTTCAAGTTTTAACTCCAGTTTCGTTTGTCCGCTGTCTAATTCAAAAGCAAAACAGTTTTCCAGTAGATTGTTGAATTTTTTATAGGCGTCGAACTGGGTTTTAATAGCATCCTGTAAAATTTTATTTCTTTCTAAATAAATCATTCGTATTTTTAATATCTTACTAGAAAAACAGTATTTTATCAAAATTTCGCACCTGGATTTCAGCTTTAAATATCGCCTTAATTTCATTGATGTCTGTTCTTTCGTCCTGTAATTGTCTTATCTTCTCATCAGTCAGGCGAATTCTGGATCTCAAATTTTGAATTTTTTGAATGTTCTGCTGACACTGAGATCTAATGTTACGATATTCGCACATTTTCTCGTCAGCTTCTTTAATCTGGGATTCCATTTCCTGTATCTGTTGTGCTATTCTTTGCTTATCGTTTTTCATCTGATTAATCCTGAAAATTATATTTATTCAATTACTAAATTAAATATCTAAAGAAAAATAAACTTTTTGTTTTTAAATCTAAACTAAACTTTAGTATTACATTATCAAGGTATTTGGTGGTTTCATGGAATTTAATAAAGCAAAGGAGAGCAGGGCTATTCCGTCACCGGGACTAACCCATCACCTCCCTCCCCACATTTGATACTGTAAATTCGTCAGACGGAGTTTCATGAAATTGAATGTTATGTATTTTTATAGTGATTATATTCCTACCTAAAAATTCTAAAAATTTCACACGTATTTTTTGTAGCAATTATCAAGAAACAATATTTCAATACAGCCTCAGAAAAATATTTATTCAGAAATGTTTTATTTAATTTTTACTTTGGGGTGATGGATTAGCCCCGCAATTTTTCAGTTTTCCAAATATCATTTTGGTTTATTTCTCAATTTTTAACTAATATCATACACATTCTAAATGTATGAAACCCCGTACATTATGATATTTATTAAATTCGCTGTATAATGATGTACACTACTTGAGAAGAAAATCGTATTTTGTTTATTAAAAATACAATTGAAAAAATGATGACGGAATAGCCCCGCTCTTCCATAATTTAAGGGGTCTACTCACTAACTCCCCTCGAAAAAAACGCTATTTTCGCGATTTTTTTTTTTAGATTATATAGAAATATTATGATGTAGGATTTATTAGGCTTAGTAAATACACTCTTGAAA
This sequence comes from Synergus itoensis, assembly GCA_904066005.1. Classification (NCBI taxonomy): domain Eukaryota; kingdom Metazoa; phylum Arthropoda; class Insecta; order Hymenoptera; family Cynipidae; genus Synergus; species Synergus itoensis. The sequence goes on along the minus strand of CAJFCP010024326.1, from coordinate 18,874 downwards.
TACAATACAAAATTTGTTTTAATTTATTTTATACAGTTTTTATACTTAAAAATGGCAGTCAAACGCAACGCCTCGAAAAGTAGGTAGGTTCGGCTTGCTGATAAAATCTCGGAGCAGGGTTGTCTGAAACAGAAAAATCAAAGAGTTCTAACTTCAGTATGACAATGGCTATGTCCCCTATGAAGGTTTTTAAAAAATTTTAATTTTTACTATAAATTTTTTTCGAAAAAAGGTGAAAAAAACGCGCTTTTTTATTTTATTTTTTTTTTGTTTTTTGTCCGCCATTTTGTTATTTTTTTAAATAATAAAAAAAAATTCATAGGGGACATAGCCATTGTCATACTGAAGTTAAAACTCTTTGATTTTTCTGTTTCAGACAACCCTGCTCCGAGATTTTATCAACAAGCCGAATCTACCTATTTTTCGAGGCGTTGCGTTTGACTGCCATTTTTAAATATAAAAACTGTATAAAATGAATAAAAAACATTTTTTTATTGTATTTCAAGAGTGTATTTACTAAGCCTAATAAATCCTACATCATAATATTTCTACATAATCTAAAAAAAAAATCGCGAAAATAGCGTTTTTTTCGAGGGGAGTTAGTGGGTAAACCCCTTAAAGAGATTTTACAATATCTTATGGGATATTAAGTTTAGTTATTCTAAGGACTTTGAAGGAGTTTCAAGTAAATTTCCGGAATTTCAATGGATTTTCAGTAATTTTAAAAGATTCACGTTTATTTCGTCGTAAAAAATCAAATACCCAAGATCGAATTCACAGCTACACTCGCCTCCCGTAAATTGAACTCAAGCTTGGATCAAAATACTCAAAAATTGAACTCTTCATAAATCACGCCCCTTGCGCCTGGTAAGAGAATATTGCAGGGACATACACTCATCCACTGATTTGAAGCCACTCTCCGGGGTAGGCAGCCTAAAATCGGACACTCAACACTCAGAACCTTATATATGTAGACTCTGAATCCGTGCTCAGAGATTCGCTAATTTCTATACTGTGCAGGCTACGCAGTACTAGTTATGGCAAAAGTATCGATACTAACGATATATATCGATACACCACCAGTATCGATAAGCAGTGTTGCCACAATGAAAATCACGTTTGTACTCAGAAAGTGTACTCAAAATTCTGAAATTGTACTTTCGAAGGAAGTGCCGCGGTGGCGCCACTAACTACCCAAATTTTTGGCGCGAAATTTAAATTATTAAATTAAAAATTTGTTAATAACGATAATTTTAATTTTTTAGTAATGTAAAAATTAATAATTATATCTAATATCGTAGATTAGTAAACAATTGGAGATTATTTAAAACTTTTTATTTAAAAAAACTGAAAAATTATTATTAACAAAGTACAAAATAAATTGTACTGAAATTGTGATTGTGGTATTCACGTACTCAAATTTCGCAAATTGTACTTTTTGAGTACAATTGTACTGAAAATGGCAACACTGTCGATAAGTATCGATACATTTTCTGCTTAACGATACATATCGATATTTTTGACAAATTAAAATTTGGCGCGCGATTCAAAATGGAATTAATTGAACCAATGGCAAAATTTCTCCAGCGGAACTCAATGTGCTCTGCACGCGCAGGGAGCCACTTAACAGCCCCCATTAGTCCCATTCTTCTTTATTGGGTGTAAGCCGTTAATTAGCCGTAAAGTGAGGTTATGTTTGGTCGTCACATTTCGCGGTTTTTAAAACATTTTTCACACTTCGTAATGCCTTTTTTAAATTTTTTATTATTTATTTTTCACTTTTGGTACTAAAAACATGAACTTTGTAAATAACTAAAAAATAATTTTAATAATTCCTAATAAACATTCACCTTTTAAGAAATGTGTATTTTTGGGTTAAGGTTACTGTATTTGGTTGGGTTACTATATCTAACATCAAATTCATAAATATTTATTACCAAAAGTTTACCATTTACCTTTAAAATATTATTTATTTACATATTCAGAATATTCATAATGTAGATTACAGTCTCTCACTCGAAATTCAAATTTCAAATTATTCCTGACGCATGCGCGCCAAAAAATGTTCCATTGGTCTATTTACATTTTTAATAATTCAGAGGAGAGGGGGAAGATATCGATATGTATTGATACGTATCGATTCATTGTCCGAAAATATCGATATATATCGATACGTTTTTTTGTCGATATTTACCATCACTACGCAGTACGGCACCCGCACTGATTTCAGAGGTCACTTCGAGCGCGAAAGTTCAGTGTAGGCTGTCAAGGGACGCAGAATCAGCTAAGCGTGAAAACGGCCGCAAACCGGACTGCCCTAAATCGGAGGATGAACGTATACTCGAAATGGGCAGAAAAGGGGCAGCAAACGTTTTGAAAAATTTTTATATCATAATTTTATAAAATTGTAACAGAATGTTTTTCGAGAATGAGATCTCAAAAATCAAGTTTATATAAAAAAAAAAAAAAAAAACTTAAGGAGTCTTTAAAAACTTGAAATAAATATGTTGTTATAAAACCGTACGTTGATATAAATTGAGCTTAATATAAAAAAAACCATATATGTATTTGCGGTCAGGAAAGTATTACTTCCAGAAAGTAATACATATTATTATGCAATATAATAATATTAAAGACACATTATGATTCAACTATTTACAATTAGAACAATCAGCTAGACTAGTTAAAATATAAATTACAATTATATTTTGAAATTCAGTTGAGAAATATATACCCGAAGTATGTACAGCTCTGATCACTGGTTCGTGCGCTTCCAAAACAAAAGGACGGATAGAACAAAATTTGAAAAAGACCCTTGGTAGGGGGTGTATCAAAATATGGAAAGTTCAATTTATAGGAGATGACTGTAGTTTCATTATTGTAAAATCCCTTAAAATCTTTAAGAATCCTTTAAATCTTTTAAAATTCCTAGAAATTTTAAAAATCTTATAAAATCCTTAGAAATATTTTGAATTTCTTTTAAAATCGCATACTTTTGAATTCCGTTAAAAAAATTTTAAATCCCCCTGAATCTTTGAAAACTTTTAAAATTCTAGTAATTCAAAGCTAATTCCTGGCTTTCTCAGTTTTCCCTGTTAGTGGCCACGCTGCGGGCAATTAAATATGTATTCTTATGTTTTTATAAATCTAATGTGCTAAGTTATTAATTAACAAACCTATCGTGAATTCCATTCAGCCTCGCAGAATCAACAGTAATAGAAAGCATTCCATTTCCAGAAACAGCATTCTGACGCACAGATTTGTCTCCAGTGTACCTGGATCTGCTTACAGCATATACATTAGACTCTGAAAACGAAATTGAAAAGCCATTAGATATGTCTTATTGGAAACAAAAACAAGTAACATTTTTATTTGAAAACTTGATTTGAATCATTATACAGCACAATGACCGCACGCTTCGCCGTGTGACCGTGTTTTGATAAAACAAACGCACCTAACCTGAAACTGGGCCACGAAGTAATGGCATCCTTCAGCTGTCGACAGATATCACTATGGACTTCCCACCATTACATTAAGGTACTTAAAGTAAGGTAGAATCCGATGGAATGGGCCTGGGGTTGATTTTAAACCCAGTGTGCCAAGTAAGGTTTAAAAAATGTTAAATATTTCAAAAGTTATTAGTATTTTATGATATTTTTATAAATTGAGATTTGATGTTTTTTTTTGCAATATCTTTTTAAAAATTTACAAAATGACTTCGCACTGGGTTCATTTTAAGCAGAATTCAATACGTGCGGGTTCGCATCCCTACAGACGCAAATTTTTTAGTGTTATGTGTGATAGTCATGGTAAGGTTAGAATAATATTTATGTACAAAATATTGTATTTATGCAATTATTATGCGTGTTTAAAATATTAAAATTAATAAGTTAATAATGGAGAGAGATAACCTTACACGGAAAAAATTTGTTCCGGAAGAATTACCGAATTAGTTAAGAGATTGAGGATATGAGAAAAATTCGGTAGATATCAAATAACTTTTCAGGAAAATAGCTCGAACCGTTCTAAGAAAATTACCGAACTCACAGTAAACACTGAAAGTGGGTTTTTATAAAGATCAAAATGAAATATAACGAATAAGTTTCGAAGAAAATATAAACAGTTCGATAATCTTCACAAGATTTTTCAGGAGAATTTCCATGTCTCTAAAAGAGTTTTTATAATTCCCCTGCCAAGAGAATTCTGAATCTTGGACTGGAAAAATTCCCGAACTCTGCCGTAAATCAGAATGCGCAGTCGTCCATCTGCGCACGTTTCATCGTCCTGAGCCCAGGGATCACAGTCTCTATTCTTTCTAAAATAGAGGAATAGAGGACTTTTTTTTCAAAAATAGAGGACTTTTTTCCAAAAATAGAGGACCTTTGAAAGACGTTTTTTTTAAATGAAGGATAGTATGTGAATCAAGGTTAATAAAAATTGTATTACAATACTTTTATTGTTTTAACAATACTAAAGATTTAATTAACATCAGTTGTAGCTTAACAGTTTACAGCCATTTCATAAATTATGAAAATTTTAGAATTTGCGACTTTACAATGAAAAACATATTATTACTAGAAATTAATAGTCTTTTCCAAATTTTAACAGCACATTACGGCTTCATAATTTATTAAATTAGTATCACATTCCATTGAACACTGAAAAAAATATTAGATTACTGTAAATTACCAAGTAATGGTATACTTTTTTATTCCAAACTTATATTTTATTCCAAACTTATACTTTTTTATTTGTTCAATTTTTCGTTTTGGTGTAAAAATTAAAATTTTATTTTTTAATTTCAAGTTTTTGGCTAAAAATAGAGGAAATAGAGGAAAATTTTCCAAAATAGAGGAAATAGAGGAAAATTTTCAAAATAGAGAAAATAGAGGAAATAGAGGCCCGGCTGTGATCCCTGTGAGCCGGTCCGGTAAAGCTAAACAAAGATTTTGATTTTATATCCCCAGCGTGATATAGCCGCGAGACTTAGTCGTTAGGGTTAGGAATATACGTGTTAGAAGAGTTCGAAACCCAAGGTGTTTAAGAATTTTTAAGAGCGTGCGATTATATGTATAAAATAAATTAAGTATAAATATAAACATTTGTGTGTAAATATGTAATGTAGATTAATAATGTTAATGTTATAAATCATCTCTACCCGCGAAGGAGAGAAATAGGAATATTTTTTTTTACTGTTTGAAATAGCACGGCGTCCTTGAAATTTTCCCGAACTCCTCCGTAATTTCTATAGTCGCCCTACTGGATTCTCACCGAACTCCACTTGAGATTTTCATTCGATTCCTATTCAGAAAGTTACTGCACTATCCAAGAATTCTTCCAGAATTATTTTTAATTCTCCTGAAATTTATCTGTAATTCTCTTTAAAAAAGTTCTGTGATATTTAAAATAAGTAGATCCGTAATTTTTACTGAATTATTCTCATATCCTCAATCTCTGAACTAATTCGGTAATTCTTCCGGAACAAATTTTTTCCGTGTAGGGATAGAAAGAAATTAAAATTTTTGCTGCGTATAGATAAACTGAAAAAAAAAATCTGCCTGCTTCGCGGGCACATTCTCATCAGGGCACTCGCGCTTCGCGCTCGATATTTGATTTAAACCTCGCGCTTCGCGCTCGGCACTGTTTAGCAATATTTTTCATGATTAAAACGAAAATTACTGATCCTATCAAAAAATGATCAATGGAGAATTTCTAGATCTTTTTAAGACAAAATATTTGATACAAATTTTTTGATTACATGTAATTCTTTCATACGAATGTAAAAAATAACTAGGTATACAAAGATATTGTCATATTATTTTTTATCAAATTATTTATTCAAACAAAAATAATTAGAAAGAAATTTAAAAACCACGATTAAAACGAAAACTACTCATCCTATTGAAAAATGGCCAAATGAGAACTTGTAGATCTTTCTAAGACCAATAATTATGTTTCTTATCATTTTCTCTGCATCTCGCGTTATTTGGCTCAAAATTTGAATTTTCGATTTTTTAAGGAAATTCAAAAAGTTGTTATGTCAATCCTATAGGGCGTTCAAAAAGAAACATTTTTCATCTTTAGACTTTTTTTCATATCGTGCGTTGTTTGGCTTCTAATTTAAGTTTTCTTTCATTTTTTTGAATTTTCAATATGTTATAAGTCTTTCAATTTTTTTTTTATCGAAAAAATGCATTAGGAAAAATTGTTCCACTTTTTGAGTACTACGAATATCCCTGCACAGAATTTGTAAATTAAAAAAAAAAGTGGTTTCAAAAATTTTCAAAATGCTCCAACTTTTTGAATTTTTATTCAAAATGGCTGGCCAACGAACTTGACCTTCATTTTATAACACAAACTAAAAAATCTAAAGGCTTATTAAAAATTATTAAAAATGTAAAATTAAAAAATGTAAAGGTTTTTACATTCGTAAAAACATGTTTTTCGGGTTCAGGGGGTCCCAAAACGTGGACATTTGACAAAAACTGGGGGGGTTAAATTTTACACAAATCTAATACCTTCTCTGATGAGAATGTAAAAAGGCATGGCATAGGAAATCTCGAATCGAACTCGAAAATATCGAATTGAAGGCAGCCATGTTTAAATTGAAGGCGGCCATGTTGGATAATGAATTAGCATTGGCATTGAATGTAGAAAAGAACATAGAAATGCAAGTAGTGCGACAAAGACCACCCAGCGGCCGTCAGTGGCACTAGTATTACCAGAAACAGGGATAGAATGAGTGATAGCTGGTGATAGGAAGAGACAGATATTACCAGACACGAGCAGATACCGTTTCAGCGCCAAGTACCTGACTATCTTCCCCTTCCAGTGTGCCATTACAACTCAGCCGCCTTCAGTTCTCCTCTTGGCCTGTTAAGATGGCCGACCTTTTCGCAGCAAGGGGTCCCATTGTCCCTAATGATTCCTAATGAGAAAGAAGTACTTATCTGATTTTTTCCCGAAAAACACACAGGAACGATTCGAAAATTATATTTTGGGAATCTACGAAATTTTACGACTCCGGGGATATGAAATTTGTCTTCGAAATAGTCAAGAATTAGATTTTATTTTTAAGGAATTTGAAAGGTTCTTCTATAAGAATTTTAAACTCTTTTCGAACCTTATGCAATATTTAAAAAATATTCTAATATTTCAATAATTCCTATTTAAACACATAATTATTTTTTATTGTAAAATAGATAGAGGAAGTTTTGTAATCCTTACATTTTGACCTGTAAGATTAATGCATTTAATTTAATATTAAGAAAGTTATATATTGGTTGTGTAAATAAGCCCTACAAATTTCATCCATTTATGAAATTTATTTACAACTGTCTTCAAATCATAGTTGCGACAAAAAAAAAGGGGACATACAAACATACATACATAAATACATACATGCGGACAATTGATTAAAAAGTTATATTAGATATTTTATCAACTGAGGAAAATTTAATTAAACCATTTTAAAAATACACTCTACTCTCATGATAGGTTCTCTCACTTTAGGGCGCCCGCTACTAAATATAGTAGGCAAGGGGGTCCGTGGGGCATAAACGGAGACCGCTCGAACTCAGTAGTACCGTGGTAATAGTACGCTTCCAATTCTCCCGTGTTAGGGCGCGACCAGCCGAAACCGTCCCTATCATGAGAGTAGAGTGTATTGCAGAATGTAACGATCAAAAGTTTCCTCTATGTCATAGAGGTGGGCGATTCCGATTCGATTCTCTAAGAATCGAGTATCGAGTACCGATACTTTAATGCTCGATGCCGATATTTTCGTAATCGATCCATCGACGATTCGATACCGCATTCTGTAATATCGAGTCCGCGATTCTTCCCTTCTCTTTTTCGCCATTTTTGCTCCAGGTGCTCTCAAACGGGGCACCCTGCGCGCGCATTATTTTGGTTTTCCGCTGTAGAAATTCTCCCATATTAATCCAAACTTTACGCGCGCGATTCAAACTCGAAAGTTTGGACCAATGGTCGAATTTCGCCAGCGGTAAGTCAAAATGATGCGCGCGCAGGGTGCCCCGTTTGAGAGCACTGAGTATTTTTTTGAGTATTTTTTTGGTATTGAAAGCGAGCTTAATGTTTATATAAAACCAAATGTAAGTGCAAACATATGTGATGTGTATTGTTAAATGTAATAGATTAAAGTTCGACTTCGATATAGATTTGTGTTCCAAAGAGAATTTGATGTTCATATAAAACCAAATAAAACTGCAAATATATTGTCATACATACGTAAAATGTGAGAGAATAAAATATAATTTGCTAATAACAAAGTTGTTTGTTTTAAATCCTATTTCATGCGAAAAAAACTGAAAATCGCATATCCAACATATATATTCTGAAAATCGAAGTATCGGGATTCGATACTTTGGAATCGATACTTTTTCGTATGGTATCGGATTCGGATCGGAATCGAAATAATTGGAATCGTCGATACCTCGATTCCAATACATTTCGTTGGAATCGCCCACCTCTACTCTATGAGGAAGCAAAAATGTTATAAAGACTTTCATTTCTTTATTTTACTATAAAAAATAATTATGTGTTTAAATAGGCATTATTGAAATATTAAAATATTTTTTAAATATTGCATAAGATTCGAAAAAAGAGTTTAAAATTCTTATAGAAGAACCTTTCAAATTCCTTGAAAATAAAATCTAATTCTTGACTATTTCGAAGACAAATCTCATATCCCCGGACTCGTAAAATTTCGTAGATTTCCAAAATATAATTTTCAAATCACTCCTGTGTGTTTTTCGGGAAAAAAATTAGATCAGGACTTCTTTCTCATTAGGAAACATTAGGTAAAATGGGACCCCTTACTGAGAAAAGGTCGGTCAGCTTAATAGGCCAAGAGGGAAGCTGAAGGAGCCTGAGTTGTAGTGGCACACTGGAAGGAGAAGGTATAGATAGGTTCTTGGCACTGAAACGGGAATCGCCCTCAGACACATCCAGGTGGCAACAACGACGATATGTAATGACTGTGATTGATTTGATACTGTCAAGAAGTTTTTCTTAGGGATACCCAAGTCGATTCCGATGACTTCAAAGAATCGATTCTTGGAGTCTGAGAATAATCAATTCTTCGATTCCTGGGAATCTCCAAGGAATCGAAGAATCGATTCTCACCGATCAATTTCCAACCATATTTTTTGTCAGTGACTTATAAAAATAAATGACTACTTACTGCTAAAGAAAAATCTTAAATTATCAGGAATGCGATCCATATTATCTTCAACGGCGTCCGTACCAACAGGAATGTTGACGAGATTGAAATTCTGCACAATGTACTTCATGATCGTCGATGGCGCTTCCACGAGAGAAACCAAGTAATGCTCAAAACCAAATTGCTGAATTTGCTCAAGGGGAATGTTCGGATTCATTTGTACTCGTCTATTAGGATCCGAATGTACGATGTTTACAACCAATTTCTCTTGATCTCTTAAACATTTTACCAAGAGATTCATATCCTGAGTATTTTCACAAACAAACGCTATCATGTCATTGTAACTGATAGAATTCTCCAAGTACTTGGAGTATTTCGGATTCTTGACATTAATGTGAAGAAACATTGGCTCATGCACGGGAGCAGAGAATATGTGCTTATTTTCTCTTAACCACAGAACTCCCCTGTAAGCATCTGGATTCTTAGTTCTAAGCAACTCGAGACGTTGAGATTCAACTTCTCTCGCCAAGTGTAATTCCCGATCCAGATCTAAAATTATTTAAAACAGTAGTTTTAGAATAATATCCATTTGGGTGGTGGACATTCAAATTTCAAGTAAAATGTATTTATCAATTTCCCCGTCAAAAAAGATGCTATTTTAAATGACTTGAAGGGATTTTTAAAGATTAAAAAAAAACATATTAAGCGATTTAAAAAGATTTAAAGAATTTTAAGAGATTCCTAAGAGAGTTTAAGGGGTACAACTAGTGTGAAACTTTCAAAAAAATCAAAATTTTGTAGCAATTCGACGCAGATAAATTTGAACGGCATACACTGATCCCGCGTAGAAGGTCCGGCCTCCGGGGTAGACGACCACATTTAAAATGCGAGCAACGAAATTAGTAATTTTTATCTTTGAACGTGTTTAAATCAAAAAAAATTTCAAATTTGCTGCAGTTCTAACTCGAATACAAATCATTCAATCAACTTGATGCTTTTTTTTATAGTGTTTAGTATTTGTTTCTCCGTACAATGAGCCTCTAATTTTTCGATTCGATAAAAAATGTCAATTTTCATTTTGTTCATCTTTGGAAGGCTTTAAATGAGTGCGCATGTGCCCAGTTGTCCTCTTTCTATTCATGGGAAAATGTGCGAGTGAGAAAATTTTAAAAATAATTGACGATCAACCAATCAATTTTACAAACTTTCTCATTCGCACACTTTCCCATGAATAGCAAGAGGACAACTGCGCACATGCGCACTCATTTAAAGTCTTCCAAAGACTTACGGTCATGTTTATATTTCCCAGTTTCGAAAGGCTTTCCATTGGCAGTTTGGACTCCTCATTATTACTTCGTGGGGCAATATATTCTAGTTTGACGGACTTTTTTGTGCGGGACAACCTTTTTTTATAGACTCGGGAGATGCTGCATAAGTCGCTAAAAATTGAATATTTTTCAACAAAAAAATTACTTTGTTCATTTAAATTATAAACGAATATATTTGCAAAATCACAGAACATTCGACGTAATATACTACTTTGAATAAATTCCCCAAAATCACACTAGTTATGCCCCTTAAAGGATTTCAAGAGAATTTTTTTAATTAAAAAAATCCCGGTCTCAAAATTCAAGGCTAATAATTTTCGCCTTTCCTGACTAGTGGCCACACCGTATAAAATTTAATTTCTACTAACTTCTTATTTCGCGATCAAACTGATCGCTTTGATACTTCAAAGTATCCTTTTCTCTTTGTAAAGTGTCGATAATCCTTCTTTGTTTATCCACAAGCTGTAAAGTCTGACTCTGCTGTTCCGATAAAGCTTCCTCTGGAATTAAAATAAAAAAACTCTTTTTGTAGCTTTTGGACGTGTAATATGTTTTTAAAAATTTAACTTTTAAATATTTACCTGAACCAAATTCTTGAAGCATAGAAAGCAAATCGTTGTCTAATTTACTCTTCTGTTGCTGCTGATGATTGATTTGTTGATCGCGAGACTGCTCGGCCTCAATTCTTCGATCTCGAGAATCTTCAATTTCTTTAACGCGATCCTCGTGCTGTTGAATTTCGTCAACTGCATTTTGAGCTTTTTTAGCTCTCACATTGAGTTGAGTGTTCTAAGGAAAAAAAAACTTTGATCAGTCTAGCTTTTAAATACAAAAATATAAACAGAATTTAGGAGAAACTCAAAGAAATTAAAAATAATTTTTAAAAATTCCAAAGAAGTCTAAAGAATTTAAAAGAACTTTAAACAAATCTAGGCGAATTCAATCAAATACAAGGTGAACGGAAAATAATTGAAGAGGAATTTAAGAGCGTTGGATAAAGCCAACTTAGAAACTTTATGCCCCCCCCCCCCCCCCCATTATCATTACGGCCCTGTCACCATATTTATTTACAAAAGTATATTGTAGGATAAATAAAGAAAACTCACCAAGTGTTCGGGGTCTGATGGAATCTTAGAATCCATCTAATGAAAAATACATCGCATTTTTTATGAGAAAATGTATACAGGGTGTCCCATTCTAACTTGGACAGCAGGATAACTCGAAAAAACTATGCAAAGTATTCGAAAAATGTTTCGGATAAAAGTTGTATTGTTCAGAGGGGGTCAACTGATGATGACATCAAACTTGACCTAAAACTTGATTTTGAAGGTTATTTTAAGGTCAACTTTGTTTTTTAAAATGGAAACCCCTATTTTTGATTCCGGATTCAGACAGAGCGTGAAATTCCACGTTCAAGTATGTACACAAGTCATCGGTAAATTTTAACCTTGAAGATAATTAAAAGTCATTTGAAATAAACAATGTTTTTCGGGAGGTCAAGATCAATCCTGAAGTAAACTTCAACAAGGAATTCAATGGTGACCTTCAATTTTACCTTGAACTTGATTCTCAAGGTCATTTCAGGGTCAACTTTGTTTTTTTAAATGGAAATCCCTATTTTTAACCGCGGATTAAGAAAGAGCTGGAAATTCTACGTTCAAGTATGTACCAAAGTCATGGGTTATTTTCGCTCCTAATCATGAAAATAGTAGTGAATAGTAACGCAAGTAAATAAACCTAAATAAATAAGCCGAAGAGAAGGACTGCAGTAAATCAACCTATTATAATAAATAAACTTGAGAGAGAAGGTGGGAATGGTGGGGGAGAGAGGGTGTGGGGACAGACTGGGTACTATTCGCAACTAATCAGTGACCTCTGATGTTACGGAGTCCCGAAAATAACCTACTTGAACCTCCCGGACCCCACAAGTGATGCCTCATCTGAACGTAGAATTTCCTGCTATTTCTGAATCCGGGGTCAAAAATAGGGATGTTAGCTATTTTTAATTTAAATCCAGGAAACTATTAAGTAGTTAGCAGAAACGCTGATAGAGGGAGTAGAAGGGAGATGAGTGGTGTGGAATGTGAGGAAGGAGACAGAGGTGCAAGTGAGGCGAAACACTTGTGGCGTGCTTTCTTTTTTAATATCAGCTTGTTTAATAAATTTTGAGTTGTCGATTATACTGATTAATTTATTTGACGGAGACCTCCTTAAGGCGAGTAAGACAGAAGTTGTGGCGTGAGCGCGGAGAAGTCTGGGAGTCAGGACCAGCCGAGCTCAGTTAAACAAATAGGAAGAGAACATTTGTTTACAATTCAGAAGTGGGATAGCATCCCAACATTCTGACGAATAATCCTTGGTCTTATCAGACAGCTTAGAGACGACAAATACCTGGAGAAGTCTGTGAAACATTTAAACACTGTTTGGAGGTTAGTTTCACGGCATGGCCAAAATGGCGTCGTATTGAAATTGGAGGATAAAGGAAGTGTTGTCGACGCTGATTGTTGTGATTTAACGAGGATACAAATATCAAAAAAAAAAAAAAAAAGAAGAAAATGAGTAGTCCAGTGGGATTTAGTGAACGGTGTAATTCTCTCGGAGGAATAGAGGGTGATCGTTCCAGTGGAGGGTAAAGGCAAAGTATGGCAGCGAGTGATTTTTTGGCGACGAGAAGCGTGATTTGCTGATATGTGGTGGAACGAATCACAAATCCAAGTACCTGCAAAAAGGTGATAGTTAACAACGAGTATGTGATGATTGGTTTCTTGGATGGAGGAAGTTCGGACTGTTTGATTCGGAAGTCAATAGTAGAGCATTGTAAATTCAAGGTCAGATCACCAGAGCAAGCACCCGGAGGAGGTTTGATGGTTGGAATTGGAGGTCCGGCACAAGCATCTGGAGTGGTGAATCTTGTCCTTGATATCGATGGAGTTGTGGGAGAAACAGTTCAAGCTTTAGTTGTTTCAGATTCAACGATTCCACGTGAAATATTGATTGGAAGGAGTTGGATGAATCAACAGGGAATTCGGAGTGTTTCTGAGGAAGGAAACGTGCAATTTTGGAGAGTGCCGCGTAAGCTGAGTGACGACCTCCCTGTAGAAGCTGTTGATGTCAATATGACTAATCAAGTCAAGATCACTGAAAGTGTGGTAATACGTCCATCGGAGGCATACTTAGTGCATGCCAATTCGATAGCTGGTCCCATTGACGTATTGATGGCCAACTATGGGAAGAAGGAGATAGCAACGAAGGTCGGAGAAACAATTGCACGAGATATAGTAAGTGCTGAACCTGTTCCAAGACTCAAGCCTGAGCGAGAAACTCTGGAGATGGGAATGCTCAAGATAGGAGAAAATATCTCGAAAGATCAGGAACTTGAACTTCTTAATTTGGCTAATAAATATCTAACGTGTTGGTCTTTGACTTTAGAAGAATTAGGATGCACCCACTTGACAGAAATGGAGATACGAGAATTGGAGGGAGCTAAGCCGGTAAATTTAGCACCATACCGCGCAACTAAAACAGAAAGAGACCAGTTTAAAAGCATCCTCGATGAATACAAGGGAGTGGGTCTGATCCAAGATACGAAGTCACCATACGCCAGCCCAGCCATGATAATCAAGAAGAAAAATGGAGAACCTAGGATGGTGATAGACTATAGGAGACTCAATGCTCAAACCTTAAAGCAGAGCTACCCTTTGCCTAACATAGACGACCAGATCCAGGAATTATCGGGAGCCACAATGTTTGCTACTTTAGATTTGGCACTTGGATACCATCAGGTCCCTTTAAGTAGAGAGGCTAGAGAAAAGACAGCGTTTGTGACACCGGAGGATTCTGGAGAGTTGACAAGGATGTCGTTCGGCTTGAAGAACGCTCCATTTGAATTTGGACGTGTCATGAACCAAGCTTTGGGGAATCTGCGAAACAAAGTCGCATTATTTTACGTGGACGATGTGATCATTCCTGCAATAGATTGGGACGACCTTTTAAGACGATAGGAGTTGATATTACAAGCATTGGAGAAGGCAGGATTAACCTTAAATCCAAAAAAGTGTATATTTGGTGTCCCCGAGGTGGAGTATCTTGGACATCGAATTTCAGCTGAAGGAATACGACCAGGGGTGACTAAGGTGGATGCAGTTAAGAGGTTTCCTGTTCCGAAGAATGTGCACGAGGTAAGACGATTTTTGGGATCGACAGGTGCATTTCGAAGATACATCATACGATATGCCTTGAAGGCGGAGCCACTGACGAGACTGCTGAAAACGGATACAAAATTTCAATGGACGGACGAGCAACAAAGAGCATTCGAGGACCTTCGAAAAGCCTTGTGTGAGGAACCTGTTCTTGCTTTGTACAACCCAAAGGCGGAAACAGAACTTCACACGGATGCCAGCGCTGATGGCTTAAGTGGAATGCTGTTACAAAAAGGTGCAGACGACCATATGCACATAGTTTATGTGGTGAGCAAGAAGACGACAGACGTAGAGCACAATTATCATTCTAGTAAACTGGAGCTCATGGCGATAGTCTGGGCGGTTGATAGATTGCGATCATTCTTGATTGACATTGAATTTACAGTTGTTACGGATTGCCAAGCCTTGGTATATTTGAATGCAAATAGGACCAAAAATCCTCAGATCTCCAGATGGGCCGAGTTGTTGCAGGAGTACCAAATGACAATACGTCACAGACCAGGTGTACGGATGGCTCATGTTGATGCTCTAAGCAGGGCGCCAGTGACTGAGGCAAAGGACACGTGGGACGAAGTTGTGGATCGAAGAATGGTCTATATTTCTATGACTGAGGAAGAATTTGGATTAGCAATGCAGGCCGCAGATCCAGAATTGAAGGAATTGGCTTTGATTCTTCAAAAGAATCCGGAAGATCGAACTGTTGGAGAGAAAAATAAAGCTGATGGATATCAGATGGTCCAGCAACTTATTTATCGAGTGCAAGGGTCAGGACAAACAGAGCACTGGAGAATGGTGATCCTTAAGTCCATGAGGAAATCTATCGTGGTTCGCTATCACGATCTACGTGGACATTTTTCTGTGGACAGAACTGTAGCTGAAATTTTGAGATACTTTTGGTTTCCAAAGTTGAAAAGGTATGTGAGACGTCATATATCTATGTGTCCCGAATGTATTTTAACGAAATATCCAGCAGGACGGAAACCCGGAGAGCTTCATCCCATCCCACCCGGGAAGAGACCATTCGAGGTTTAAGGCAAAAACCTTTGAAGAATTTTGTAACGGAATGGGAATCAGGCACACTTTGACATCACCACGTCATCCTCAGGCCAATGGAATGGTCGAAAGAGTTAATCGAGTGCTGGTGCCATTGATTCAAACTACCATTGAAGACAACCAGCACGACAGATGGGACGAGAAAATTTCAGAGGCGGAGAAACATTTAAATTTAGCAAGAAATAAAACGACGAGCAGGAGCCCTTTTGAGATGTTGCATGGATACCAACCTCGGTTTGAAGGTCGACTGAGTAATCTAGGAGCAGAAGCTCAACGAGAACCAACGATGACAGCACAAGAGATGCAAGATGAAGCTAGGAAGGTGATTGAAAAAACGCAGGTGAAAATGAAAGCACGAGCAGACGGAAAGCTATACAAGGATGAAGGATATCAACTGGGAGATGTGGTTTTCATGGACAAAGCACCAGACAATACTGGACAGCGTAGAAAGCTACAAAAAGGATATCGGGGACCTTTGGTAGTCACTGAAATAATTGGGCATGATACCTATAAAGTTGCTCAATTAAAGCATGACAATTCAAGACGCACTTATGCTACTACTGCCCATACTTCACAACTCAAGCCTTGGAGGGCAGTCGGGCACGAGTCAGATGATGAATTCGAAGATGCTGATGTAGAGGAAGAATCTGCAAATGAATCCGAACAAGAAGAGAGACTGGTGACAAAGAGAAATCGTGTTGAGAACAACAAGACCGAAGAGGAGCCAAGGGAATTAAGAAGAAGTCAGCAAAGTAAGAAAGTTCCTATGCGTTTGGGGATATTATAAAAGTTAATTAAGACTTTAAGTGTTTGATGCAAATCTTTTGGTTTGATAATTTTTGTAATGGTGTTTTAAATACTGATTATTATATATTTAGTTGTATTAGTTTGTGAACTATGTTCTAAAGACAAATCGCATTGGATGTGGAAATCCAACTTTTCAGGATAGCCGGATCTGTTAGCTATTTTTAATTTAAATCCAGGAAACTATTAAGTAGTTAGCAGAAACGCTGATAGAGGGAGTAGAAGGGAGATGAGTGGTGTGGAATGTGAGGAAGGAGACAGAGGTGCAAGTGAGGCGAAACACTTGTGGCGTGCTTTCTTTTTTAATATCAGTTTGTTTAATAAATGTTGAATTGTCGATTATACTGATTTATTTATTTGACGGAGACCTCCTGAAGGCGAGTAAGACAGAAGTTGTGGCGTGAGCGCGGAGAAGTCTGGGAGTCAGGACCAGCCGAGCTCAGTTAAACAAATAGGAGGAGAACATTTGTTTACAGGGATTCCTACTTAAAAAACATATTTGACCTTGAAATGACCTTGAAAATAAAGTTCAAGGTCAAATTGAAGGTAACCATTGAATTTCTCGTTGAAGTTTACTTTAGGATTGATCTTGACCTCACGGAAAACTTTGTTGATTTCAAGGTTAAAATTTACCGATGACTTGTGTATATACCACTGTGTGACTGTGATTTTACACTTTTATGGAGACCTAGCACAAGTTGTAGGTCTAGTAAAACTAATTGTAAGAAAAACTATATAGGAGAAATTTCCCATACACCCCCAAAATCTCATTTCATGGCCAAAAAACCGTTTCTGGGAGTTTGATGAGAACAATCACTCATAACTTCCCTAATTTTTATCCGATTGGAACATTTTTTTTTTATTTTAAAGAGAAAAAACAGGCCTTTCAGATTGTGTGTTGTTTATTTTGTTGAAATAAAAACTGACGAGACTGCAGTTAAAAATATTTGCAATTTTTCAATTTTTTTTCCATTTGTCCAATTTTGACGATATATTTTCGATATTATTCGATTTTGGAGATTTTTTTCAACACAATATTTTGAAAGTAAATTTAATTCTGCGTCGAATGAGCTATTTTTGAATCAAATTCGACAAGAATTGACGGAGTTGTGTGAGTTTTAAGATTTTAAAAACTTTTTGCTAAATTTGTATGTACAGTAGAAAGCAGGAATGCCTTCCCTCATGAAGTTATCAGCCAACTTTATGAGGGAAGGCATTCCTGCATTCTACTGTACGTAGCTGACGTGAAATTTACATCAGGGTGCGTCACGAGGGATGATAATGATATCAACCGTCATTAAAGCTATGTAATTCTTATTTATTATTACATAATTATTGTTAATTAGAATTTATTATTATAAATATTAATTTATTATGGTAATTAACATGCAGTCAAAAATGCTTGCTCGACCTCTTCCATTCGTATGGTTCATCACTGGTTTCTCGATTCAATAACCAGCTCCTATTTTCTGGTGATATTGTTCACCTTGTTCGTCATTCATCTTGCCCAGATTTTCCGGAAAGAAATTCAAATGTGAGTGCAGGAAGTGGATCTTTATCGACATGTTGCATTCCATTTTCTCGTATGCACTCAAAAATTCGTCCACGACTTCAACATGATCAGGGCTCTTGTTATTTCCTAGGAAATTCTCACACAATGACATGAAACCCTTCCACACTCGTCTTTCCACTGCATTCTACTTGCTTGCGAATTCCTCATCTCGCATAAGTTTCCGAATCTGAGGCCCGACAAGGATTCCTGAAATTAACAATTTCAACAATTGCTGATTATCAATGTTGTTCAACAACAATAGAGTGAATTAGTTCCATAGATTTTTTTGAAGAGCTTTCGTTGTTAATTTGTTAAAAAGATCCTCTTCCTGCACTCACATATGAATTTCTTTCCGGAAAATCTGGGCAAGATGAGTGACGAACAAGGTGAACAATTTCACCAGGAAATAGAAGCTATCGAAAAACGTTTCCAAGGAAAGAGCTCCATCAACATGCTTGCTGATTACTGCTGGTTATTGAATCGAGAAACCAGTGATGAAGCATACGAACGGAAGAGGTCGAGCAAGCATTTTTGACTCAATGTTAATTAACATAATAAATTAATATTTATAATAATTAATTATAAATAACAATAATTATGTAATAATAAATGAAAATTACATAGCTTTAATGACGGTTTATATCATTATCATCCCTCGCGACGCACCCTGATGTAAATTTCATGTCAGCTACATACAGTCTGTTCAACAAGAGCGTGTTCGCAATATTTCGGAAACTAATGCATATTTTTGAAC
>CAJFCP010024325.1:25328-36575 GCA_904066005.1 Synergus itoensis | reverse complement strand
AAATTATCTTAAAATATAGAGGAAATCAAGACAAATTCAGAGACCTATATTTAAAGTCATTTATCTCTAATAGTTTCCGAGATACGCACTATTGAAGCTTTAACGTGATTTAGGGAGCACTAAACATACTCCGATTTGGCTAAAATTTATAGAGTAATGTTTTTTCATGATTTGGAACTGAAATCTGAAGGAGCCCCTAAACTTTTTAAAAGTTGATGTTTTTTGGGCCACCCTACTGCTGCATAAACAAATGTGTTAAATCTATAATTAAACATTAAAACTGCAAAACAGTGTCAAAAATGCCTTCACATCCGCTGGAAATCCTTATAAATAATCTTTTTTTGAAATTGTTTTGCACGTTTAATGTTTAATTTAATTATACATTTATCACATTTGTTTGTGCACATTTTCTTTTAAATTAAAGTACGTTCAAAGGACTAATACGCGTTTATGATACCGCTTCAGTATCGCTCGAACCGTCCGAGAGAACGCACGCAAACGAAAATGAGTTCTGTTTAGGGACCGTACTTAAATTACGTAACGCATTTTAAACCTACTTTAAGACCCCCCTTTCCTCCTGTAACAATCCGTAACAGAATATATTTACTCCTACCCCCCCCCCTTATTGTACGTAATTTTTGGTTTCGAGAAATAATATATGGGACTTGAAATTAATGGAAATTTTTAGTATTTTTATTTTAGTATCTAAGTACATGCTTTGCAGGTAAAGACTTCTACGTATATAAAAATTCATAAATATATATTAATAGAAAAAAGCAACTGCTATCCGTGTTAATACACTTTGAAAAATATAATTTTCTGGACATCTCTAATACGGAAAGCAGTAAAAGAAAAACGTAAAATTGAATTATTATCAATTCACCCTGAAATTCGGGGTGTACTTTTATCATAAAAAAACGCCCTCGTTTTCTTATTATGATTCTCTACAAATGTTCGTTACAAAATCAATCCATAACAATTGTATATGTTTAAGAAATAAATAAATGTAAGTGTGTGGTACTACTACTACTACAAATACTACTTTTTTCACTGTACTCAATGTAACGAATATGCACTCTTAACCAATAAATAAAGCTTCACCTTTGAACTTACTAATTTATACAAATTATTTATTTATTCTCATCTGAAAATTACTATTTAATTTTCATCCAATTTTACGATGTATTTAAGTTTATTTTGGAAGTTGAAAAATAAATTTTTTAGATACAATTATTTTATTTTATTATTAAATTTATTTTATTAATATTAATTAATTATTAATAAAGGATTTTATTTGCCTTTTTCCTTGACTAAAGAATTTCTTACATTAATTTGACTTCATTAGATTCATTAACTTGAATCAATAGAATTTATGTATACAATTTACTGACAATTAGTAAATTATTTATTATTACATTTATGTATAATTATTAAAGTTATGTGAAATTTTATTTCATCTACATTTCATTTAAATTTTCAATTTATTTAAGATAAATAATTTTTTTTAATATATAAATTATATTTGCAATTTATGTATTACAAAATGTATTGAACTCAATTCAGTTCATTATTCAAATTGAGGATAATACATTATACATAAAACCAATTCAATTTTCGTGAATTCAAATCACTTGATCCATCTGTAGTGCAAAACTGAATTCAACTGAATAGATCCTTCCTAACTTATATTCAAAAATGGATAAGTCAAACAATTTTATGCGCACATTTCGTGAATGAATTAAACTGAATTAAATACACTTCAAATCTATCCTGCTTTATGGAATATGAGAGAGGTGTCATTTACGATGTGTGAATAGCCGGAAATTAGGTTTTGAGATAACCAATTATATTTTTGTACATTGAAGCTTGAAGGGAAAATCAGGTATTAAAAATAATAGGATTATCTCTAATTTTACGCTGAAATCTTAAATTTTTAATTCTATTCCATTAAAGTCTTCTTACCGGGTATATTAATTTCTGGGAGTTATTTGTTTAATTTGCGAATTTCCAAAAATTACGTACAAGACTTAAATACCCCCCCCCCCTACCATAACAAATTGTAACGGAATCTCTTGACCCCTCCCCCCCTTTGAGCTGTTACGTAATTTAAGTACGGTCCCTTACGCTAAACATTTTGAAGCCGTCTTCTTGTGTTCCCATCCAAGGTGGTCCCACAATGTTTTATAAGCTTTGCCTAAGCTTCGTAGTTCGTACGTTCGTTCGTACGTTCGTCGATGCGCGTTCATCCTGACGTCACTAACGCATTGCTACCAACTGTCGCAACTTCGTTGGTTCACGTTGCAGCGTTTCGACATTTCATCATTCAGACATTTCAGTTGGTAATAACGCATTGGTAACGTCAGAACGTACGCGCATCGACGATACATACGAACGGATGTACGAACTAAGAAGCTTAGGCAAAGCTTAGGAAACATTGTGGGACCACCTCCAAAAGGACCAAAAATGTCCGTCGCAGCGGCTGCTAAATACTTAAAAAAGTCACAGTCGTTCATTATGAAGTGGATTGAGCGGTATAAAGTCAGTGGAACTGTCGAAGATCTTCCTGAAAGAGGAAAAATGCGTGCAACAACCAGCAAGAAGGACAAAGCGATCATGCAGCTATTTAAGCGTACCCTCACTCTCGGTTTGCGAGATGCCAAGGCTATACTAGCCAAAAATGGAGTACACATTAGTATCAACACCATACGACAGCGATTCGCCGAATCGAAGATTCAGTACCGTAGCACGAGTCAAAAACCCCTACTCTCAGAAACCCATATCGAAAAACGGAAGGCATGGGCTGCTGAAAATCTCGACCGGGACTGGTCGAACGTTATTTTTTCTGACGAAGCGTCGTTCTGGGCATGGGTTCCCATTAAGTATGCCTGGTCTACGGCTGGCAGTAGATTTCTCCAGCGGACCATTAAACGGTTTTGGATGTTTGGAGCTTTTCACCGAGAACCTCAACGCTCAGAAAATGTTGCAGATATACACCAACGATGTCTTCTAAGGTCTCCTAAAAAGATGTTTGGAGCCGATAACACCGATTGGATCTTGCAAGAGGATAACGACCCGAAACATCGAAGCCGTCTCTGCAGCGCTTGGAAAGAGGAAAATGACATCACGACCTTGGACTGACCATCTCAGTCCCCAGATGCAAATCCAATCGAAAACGTCTGGTGTATCTTGAAGAGGAAGCTTGCCGGAAAACGTGTCTTCACCTTAAAACAGCTGTCACAAAGAATTAAAAAGTTATGCCAAGAAGGTGCCGGGCCATTCTGGACAACGATGGAGACGACCATTTACTAAGTGATTGCGTATTAGTACTTTGAAAGTACTTTAATTTAAAAAAAAAAACGTTCAAATATTCGATTTTTTCAAAATTCTAGACTAGAATACCCCCTTAAATTAACTTAGAAATATATGCAAAGCGTAAACACAAACGTAAAAATCCTTAGGTAAACATAAAAGATTAAAGAATATTAAATAATTATTGTTTATTATGATTTGGTCTCTTTAAATATTTTAAATTTAAAACAATTCAGTTTGAATAATCTTAAAAACTTACAGTTTTAGTTTTCTGGAGTTTTGTAATTATTTATTACGACACTACAATTCTGGTAAATAAACGAGTCTTTTCTTGAATAAGATTTTTCATCTTTGAGATCAGATTTTTCCGACGATTCTGAAATATCTTTTGTCTTTCGGAGCTTGGACGGTGGCGGGCTTGTAGAAAGAGATTTCTCTTCTGAAGTTAAAGGCATATTTATCGAAGACGATAAAATTTTACTTATTTTTGTTTTGTTTTTAATTGATTTTTCAATGCCGCAAACGCGGCACCCATCTTGCCGAGATTTTTTTCACACTCAATTTTTCGTGCAAAATTGAAAACACTGTACCTTGCAATATGCCTGTGGCCTCAACTGTTTAACGCACTTTGATTCGTCGATCACTCAAAACCATATCGTGGCTTTTATCAATCATTTCGGGGGTAGTCACTTCCACTGGACGCCCCGAACGATGTTCATCTTTTGTGGATGTACGGCCACGTTTAAATTCATTTACCCAATTGTAAACCGTTGCAAACACAGGAGCTGATGTGCCATGGACTTCATCCAATTTAGCTTTGATCTCCTTCGGTGTTAAGCCTTTTAAATGTAAGTGTTTAATCACCGCTCGTAACTCACTTTTTTCCATTTTTCGGAAAACACAAAAGTTTTCTACATCAATCGACAATTAAAAATGGAACTATGTGGTGAATATAAGAGAAACTTTAGCAGCTGTATAGTGAGTAATGTAGCTTACTAAAAAAAAATCGTTTTCTATCTTTTTCTAAGGACTTATTGAATGACCCTCGTAGCAATGAAAAAACAAATAGAAATATTTCTATTTGTTTTCATTGCCGTTTTCCATGAAAGTGTGGTTATTATGTGGCATCTTCATTAAAATATTTGCTTAAAGTATCTCGAAGTGACGTGACGTCATCATTATCTTATCTCAGGGAAATGTGGCTACGCTAGATGGCGCTTTCACCGTTCACTTGGAAAGCATTGAGTGGCCAGCCCCTGATCACCGGTTATTTAAATGTTGAAAATATACTTCAAAGATCAATTATTAATGTTTCTATTTCTTTATTAATATTAGTTTCTTGTGTACATTTAAGACAATTTTTAAGTTCCTTGAGAAATTGTATGAAAGTTTAAAGATCATTTATCATTATAAATTATTGTTCAAAATTGTAATGTGATGACAACACAGTTGCAAACTAAAAATTCAAAAATTTAAGCTATAAATTATACAGTTATACATTATAATTATAATCATAGAAATAATACCATTTGCGAAAGAATAAAAGATAAGAATTATTTATTTTCAAACTCAGTACTGTCACCTAGCAACCCTATAGCAACTCGTAAGTTGACAGTCAACTTTCAAATAGGACTTTGATTTTTTGATTTTTATTTCAATTTTTCTTTGGGCGGGGGGGGGGAGTCCGCCCCTTCAACCTCCCCTTTTCTGCGCCCGAAGCCACCCCTCACATAAAAATTAAAATTTTGGGCGGATTTATGTCACATGTGCTTTAAAATAGTATTCGATACTCGTGACGTAAGTGGCCCACTGTCACGGCGTTAGTCACTACACGCCTTGCCAAAATGGGCCACTTAAGTCACACGTACCGTAATATACCATTTTTATTTAAACTTATTTTACTCTATTTATAGGTGACCCTCTTTCGTTCAAACGTGTGGAAGGATATAATAGAATAAAACTTCGGCCTTCACTTCAATTCAATAACGCTGAGGAAACACAAACAGATTTCGACTCTGTATTTTGTGACGAAATGCGTCCACCTCGTCATGATTGGTGGGAACCTTTAAACAAGATGAACCAGTCACTTAATCAGATATCTAAAAATCGAAGAACCATTGGTTCAAATGTAGACACAGAGGTTGCTACAGGTAAGGAATTTACTACAGATTTGATTTGTTCCTAACATTTTTTACGACACCATGTGAAAATTTAATGTTTTAAAGTTCTCGCTTGAGCAGTCCTATATAAGAAATCAGCTCGTATGGGCTTTGAAGCCGATATCCCATTGGCTATCTCGATGAAATATTTTATATTATTATTTTTTTTTTTCGTTGAAATATTTTCAGTTTCCATAATAGTATCAGAGACAACTAATATGTCTACTTCTGTAGTATTACACTGGTCAACAAAATGTGACCTATGTGCTCATGGAATGAGATATGTCATTTCCAGAGTAGTTTTTTGTGCTGAATCCGAATCTGGCCTCTATTTCTCTCCAGCACGTCAGGTTTTCGAGAGAGCAGTAAAACCATGTTTTTCGGGTTCAGGGTGTCTCAAAACGTGAAGATTTAACAAAAAATGGGGAGGTCTTTTACACAAATATAATACATCCTCTCTCATGAGAATATCATTACAATGTGTAGTGTACTTTTCAAACCAATTTATTACAGTGTGTGGAAACAAATATTTTATTTCAACTTCTTTTGCTCTATTTATAGATGACCCTCTTTGGTTCAAACGTGTGGAAGGATGTAATACAATTAAACTTCAGCCTTCTCCTCAATTCAATAACGCTGAAGAAAGACAAGAAGATCTGGACTCTATATCTAGTAACGAAATGCGTCCACCTCAGAATGATTGGTGGGATCCTTTAAACAAAATGAACCACTCAGTTAAGCTGACACCTCAAATTGAAAGAATCGTTGGTTCAAATGTAAACACAGATGCTGCTGCAGGTGATGAATTTACTACAGATTTCATTTCTTCCTAACAAAGTTATAGTCGAAAAATTAATTTTCGAAAATTACAATAAAAATGATAACTTTCTTATTTTTCAATGAAATGCATTAATCTTATAGGTCAATCGATTCTTCTCGACATAAGGAATCTTTTCTCTTAATACATCTGCTTTAAATGTTGATTAGTTGAGAATTTATAGTCGAAAGATGATCGTTTCACTAAAATTATAAAAGTACGTAAAACTAGTAAAATTAAATATTTTGTTAAACCTTTCTATGAAATTCTACTTGGTATATAGTGGAATAAGTGTTGTAAATTTCATTAATTCAGCCTCCGGGTGCAAGAACCAGCCCGACGCTCGAAACTGCGTAAGAGTACTGTCCGATCGTCTCGAGAAAAGAAAATTTTCAAAATCAAAAATTCAATTTTTTGAAAATGTATAGCATTGTAGAGTATAATAAATGGAACTATTTTCTATTAGAAATTTTTTTCCCAAACGTTTATTTTTAATAATAAAAACGAAATATTGACAAAAAGTTTATCTCTGATTTAATTAAGTTTTAAAACCTTCATCGTTTTATCGCAGTCAAATCTTATTGCAATAAGTTGATATTTGTAGGACATATTGAAAACATTCCACAGATGCCTAAGAAATCATGAAAAAGTAAAAAATCGCTTATTGTTTGATAATATTTAATTGAAAAATGACGACCATCGATAATTGTGTGCTCTTGGTTTCACGGTTAAAAAGTATCGAGGTAACTTCGAATTCCAAAAAACTTCCAGTGATTGATTTGTTCATAAATGTTGAATGAAGTTTTCTGGAAAATCTCAGATCGATTCATTTAAAAACCACTGATTTATTTGGCTTTGGAAAAATTAATGGTTTCTTATCGAATCGATCTGAGATTTTCTGTCGGGCTAGTTCTTGCACCCGGAGACTCAATTACTGAAATTTACAACACTTATTCCACTACATACCTATAGTTGAATTTCCTACAAGGGTTTAACAAAATATTTAATTTTACAAGTTTTACGTACTTTTATTATTTTAGTGAAACGATCATCTTTCGACTATAACTTCTCAAATAATCAAAATTTACAGCAGATGTAATGAGAGAAAAAATTCCTTATTTCGAGGCGAATCGATTGACCTACAACATTAATAAACCATTTTATTAAAAAATAAGAAAGTTAGGCTTAATTAATTTTTAAAAAATGAATTTATCGAATATAAGTTCATAAATAATAAAAATTTAAAGCTGGTGTAAGGGCAATGAAGATTCATTACAGACAATAGCCATCAAAACATGATGGTATTCTAACCAAGGGTCAGTACAGTATTATATAAAACAAGGAAATTGCATGTGTGCATTTGTCGTTAATTTCGAGTTTTTGAACTTTCAATATTATTCACATCAATTAATTGATATTTATAACGAACTGGTCAATTTCCTTTTTAGAATGACTCTTATTTTAATATTAGTCTTAATATTCATCTGAATATAATCTAAAATTCTTAAACATTATGGGATTATGCTTGTATTTAGATGAATCAATTGACCTATAAGTTAATGAATTCCATTGAAAAATAAGAAAGTTATGCTTTTTATTGTAATTTTAGAAAATTAATTTTTCGATTATAACTTCTCAAATAATCATAATTTAATAAAGCAGATGTCAAGAGACAAAATATTCCTTATATGTCGAGACGCCCGGTAAGAAGGAGTTGATTGAACTACATAGAAATGAGTTGGAATATGGGCGATTTTTCAACTCTTTTAATCTCAACCAATGTCATTTTTGAATGTAAACACTTCAATTCGTTTTACCGATTTACGTTTGTTATCGTTTCAATCCTGTTAAATATCGCGATCAAAAATGTACACGTTTTAATTTTCACGGACGTGATTGATTTGAAGTCAATTTAATTCTGCCAAAAATGAGCGCATTCTAATTCTAACGAGAGTGATAGATTTGAAGTCAAATTAATTCTGTTTAATTCTCTAAGGCAATTGCAGTCAATTTAATCCTTTCCTTGACATACAATTGTCAACATTTCAATATAAATTCAATTCTACACAATTGATCTGCATTGAAGTGTTCACAATTTAGCTCAAATTCACAACACTTTTAATTGAAAGCAATGTCGTTTATGAACACTTTCGAAATCATTTCAATTCATTTCAATCAACTCCTTCTTACCGGGCGAATCGATTGACCACGAAGTTTAATAAATTCAATTGCAAAATAAGAAAGTTATGGTTATTTATAATTTTGAAAAATTAATTTTTCGCTATAAATTCTCAAATAATAAAAATTTAAAGCTGCCCATGTAAAAATGTTTTACATAATTTATATATGTATAATAATGATTATACAACAATTAGACATGCTGAAATGATTTATCATACCAAGGAAATTGATTTGAGAGTATATACCAAGGGCACGATATGAAAAATGACCCCATGACGATACGCCCTTCTTGGGCACATTACGACACAATAATAATGCGTTATTATTATATTATATTCAAGGGAGTTTTATACGCCCTTGAATATAATATAAAAGTACACGAATCTTGTAAAATTTAATATTTTGGTAAACCATTGTAAAAAAATTCAACTTGGTAAATAGTGGAATAAATATGCCAAATTTCATCAATTTACGAGTATCTATACGCATTATAAAGATATTGCAGGATCGTTAAAAGCGTGACATACATACACACATATACACACATACATACATACATACACCCGGACAATATTTCATAACATCATATTAGATATATTCCACTTAAAATGTGTTCAAAAAAACCTTTTTTTAGAAACTGGATTTTTTTCACCACTACAAAACTTCCTCTATGAGGAAGCAAAAATCGAGGAATTTCAAGAGAGATAAGGATTTTCAAGATATTTTATTTATGTACGTGAATAAGAAATTTTAAAGAGTACTTATCAAATGTATTTTATGGAATTTTGATAACAGCTTATGGGTTTTAACTGCACCAAAGAGAATAATTATTTTCCCTGTTAGAAAGGGAGGTTAAGAAGTTTGCTTAAAGAGTGTGAATTTATCCTCGTAAAAGAATTTGGGGGACCTGAGAAGAACCGTTTGGTTTTTGAATGGAAGGCGGATGATAGGTTAGGTTAGCCCTTAAAAGGACTAAGGTAATTTCATGCGGGAGTAGATGTTTGAGAAATTCTGTGGTCTCGAGAGATCGGGTAGCTGCATGCCTTTCGCATCACTTAATGTGACAAGACGTTTGCGTCGTTTGATAACAATTACCTTTACAGGTGGTTTGTTATTTTTCCTTTCGAGTATTTGGAATTGGGATGAGGAAATAGGAAGATCCAATTCAATCCCCAAAAGAATGGTCCATTCTAGAGTAAGTGAATGGTCGTCCGGGCACCATTTGTTACACCATTCGCACTGTTTGTCGACTTCCTTCTTCTTTTTAGGTCTCGCTGAAATGGAGGCATGCAGGATGCGAAGGATATAAAGTTAAGCCTGTTGGAGCATTGGACGAAAAAATGTAAACAAACACAGAAAAGTATCGAAATCTGTGGAATACCTCAAATCTGTCATATCATTTCATTTTTAGCCAACTAAAATCCCTGAAATCCGCCATTTTCTTCAGATCTTTTCAATGCGCCGATTTTGAGGCCGCAAAAATAATCTGTTCGAAGTGTCGTTTAGCCAGAGATATTTTTTCGATTGCGCGACAGGGTGTATATCTTTGTTTCTTTGAAAAAAACATTTGTTTGGCTAAAACGGGAATTTCGACAAGTGTGGAGACGCGGGTTAGAGGGGTGCGGGTGAGCAGTACTTACATTTTACCAAGTCCCTATCCAAACAAAAGAGGCACAAAACTTAACTCGAAGGGTGCTTCACTCACTGAGAAAAATTTTACGATCCTGATTATGCACCACAAAACCCGAGCACTTACGAAAATCGTGTAAAAAAATAAGTTTGATAAATCGCGTATAAAGTTACTAGACCTGTCAGCTGTTTTTCGCAGCGACGCCAAGTGACGATTACTTCAAACTGCAAACGAAGTTTGGTCGGTAAGGTCAGTCACATACACATTAGAATAATTATTTGAAAATACTTAAAAATTCAGAAAAACCTTCAAAATCGTTAATCTCTTAAAATCTATGTTAAAATTCTTTCAAATTCTACGATAGTAATTAAAATCCCTTTTATATCCTTTAAAATCCATTAAAAGTATTAGAATAAATATCTTCAAATTCCATGAAATCCCTTAAAATTCTACAAAAATTTCCAAACTTATAAATCTTCTCAAATCCACGTTAAAATTCATGAAAATCTCTAAAAAAAATCCTAGAATTTTAAGATTAGAAATCTCGGCAAATTCCATGAAATCGTTAACGATTCTACAATTTTTTTTTTAAATAAAAGAAATCTCTTGAAATATTTTTAAATTATTAGAAATCTCATAAAAATTCATAAAATCTAAAAAATTCCACAATATCTTTTAAAAATCAAATTTTCTTGAAAACCCCCAAAAAATGTACAGCCTTTGAAATCCTTTTAAATTCTACTAAATCTTTGAAAAATTGTGAAAATCTTTTGAAATCTCTCCGTAAAATTCCATGACAAAATTTAAGGGATTTTAAGAGTTTCTAAATGTTTTGAAATTTTGAGGAATTTTAAGAGGTTTCTAAAAATTTTTAAAGTTTTCAACTTTAAGGGTGTTGCAGAATTTGAAAAAAAAAAAAACGAAGGAACTAATAAATTGTTTATGTTAATAATAGTTCTTACAATTATTGTACTAAAAAATTTCATAATTATACTTATTTGGGAAAATGGTGAACAATTTTCTAGTTGATCATTTCGTTTGTTCTTTACAATTTTATTGATATAATAAATAATTATTGGATATCGTAAAGAGTAAAATTATTTAGCAATCTTTTATACAGTGCCTTCAACAATCATACAACATTTCTTTAT
>CAJFCP010024325.1:7623-24928 GCA_904066005.1 Synergus itoensis | reverse complement strand
GAGGGAATTTATTGTTTCATTTTTTGCTCAGATTCTGCAACACCCTTAAGCCATTTCAAAAGGTTTGTAAGAGTATTATGGAGTTTTAAGAAATTTCATGAGATTTATAATAATTTTAAGTGATTTCAAGAGATTTTTCTGATATTTAAAAGATTTTGTGAGTATTTTAAAGGATGTCATAGAATTTGATAAGATTTCCAATAGTTTTAAGGGACTTTACAGATATAAAGGAATTTTCAATGTTATTGTAAAATTGCAACAATTTTCTGGGAATTCTAAGAGATTTTAAAGTTTGTCATGGAATTTTACGGAGAGATTTCAAAAGATTTTCACAATTTTTCAAAGATTTAGTAGAATTTAAAAGGATTTCAAAGGCTGTATATTTTTTGGGGGTTTTCAAGAAAATTTTATTTTTAAAAGATATTGTGGAATTTTTTAGATTTTATGGATTTTTATGAGATTTCTAATAATTTAAAAATATTTCAAGAGATTTCTTTTATTTAAAAAAAAAAAATTGTAGAATCGTTAACGATTTCATGGAATTTGACGAGATTTCTAATCTAAAAATTCTAGGATTTTTTTTTAGAGATTTTCATGAATTTTAACGTGGATTTGAGAAGATTTATAAGTTTGGAAATTTTTGTAGAATTTTAAGGGATTTCATGGAATTTGAAGATATTTATTCTAATAGTTTTAATGGATTTTAAAGGATATAAAAGGGATTTTAATTACCATAATAGAATTTGAAAGAATTTTAACATAGATTTTAAGATATTAATGATTTTAAAGGTTTTTCTGAATTTTTAAGTATTTTCAAATAATTATTCTAATGTGTATGCGACCGGTCTTACCGACCAAACTTTTTCGGCGTCGCTGCGAAAAACAGCTGACAAGTCTAGTAACTTTAAACGCGATTTATCAAACTTATTTTTTTACACGATTTTCGTAAGTGCTCGGGTTTTGTGGTGCATAATCAGGATCGTAAAATTTTTCTCAGTGAGTGAAGCATCCTTCGAGTGAAGTTTTGTGCCTCTTTTGCTTGGATAGGTACTTGGTACTGCTCACCCGCACCCCTCTAACCCGCGTCTCCTCACTTGTCGAAATTCCCGTTTTAGCCAAACAAATGTTTTTTTCAAAAAAACAAAGAGATACACCCTGTCGCGCAATCGAAAAAACATCTCTGGCTAAACGACACTTCGAACAGATTATTTTTGCGGCCTCAAAATCGGCGTATTGAAAAGATCTGAAGAAAATGGCGGATTTGAGTGAGTCTACATCAATTTTTAGTGTTTTGAAAATGCTCCAACACCGTTAAGAGCTTTTTTGTTGCTAAAGCAACTTTAGCGGATATCAATTTCATATAGACTCTAAAAGATTTTAAGGAATTTAAAGGCATTTAAAAACATTTAAAACAATTTCAATACAGTTTGAAAGAATATTAAGATATTTGAAGAGCTTGTAAGAAATTTATAGAAGATTTTAAGGATTTAAAAAAATTCTAGGGGTTGTTAAAGGATTTCAAAATGTTTTAAGAGAATTGAAAAGACTTTAAATGAATTTACAGAATTCTAAGGGTTTTTAAAAATATTTTAAATGATTTTAAAGAATTCCAAACGAAGTTTAAGTGATATGAAATAATTTCAAGGGACTTTTAAATGTAATTCAAAAGCGTGTAAAGATTTCTAAATTTCTTTTAGCTGTGAAGTTGTATTATCAACTTTTGAGCTCATTCCATTTGCACTTTTCTTCCTCAAAGAGGAAGCATTAATTAATTAATCAAATGAATTAATATTAGGTCACCTGAATCATGTGAAAACAACAAAAAGTTTATTTTCTTTACACCAGCCTTAAATTTCGATTACACATTTGAAAAATTATAGTCGAAAAATTAATTTACGAAAATTACAATAAAGCATAACTTTCTTATTTTTCAAAGAAATTCATTAATCTTATAGGTCAAACGATGCGTCTGGACACGAGGAATATTCATTTTCCATACGTCACTTCAAAATTTTGATTATTTGAGAAAATATAGAGAAAAATTAATTTTTCCAAATTATAAATAACCATAATTTTCTTATTTTTCAATGAAATGCAATAATCATACAGACTAAACGATTCGTGTCAATACAAGGAATCTTTTTTCTCGTGACATCTGCTCTAAATTTTTATTACTTTAGAAGTTATAGTCGAAAAATGAGTTTGAATAAAATTGTAAAAGTATACGTAAAACTTTGATAATTAAATTTTTTGTTAAACGCTTGAATAAGTGTGCTAAATTTCATTAATTTATCTCTACGCGTTTTCAAGATATTTCGGGATCGTGACACACACACACACACACACACACAAACGTCGGGACATTTTTTTAGGACATCATATTGGATATATTCCCCTTGAAATGTGTTTAAAAACTAGGTGTGCCATTGTAAGCACACATTCTCCTAACATTCATAAACGGATTTGATGAGAATTCGTTTAGCAACCTTCATCGCTGCTATATATACTTTTATTTAAATTTTACTTTAGTTTCAAATGATGAAGAAAACTAATTTACTTAAGGTTCTATCGACCTTAAGGAACACATTCTCATATCGTGCGTTATTTGGCTTTAAATTAAATTTTTTTTATTTCAAATTTTCAAAATGCTCTAAATTTTTTAATTTTCATCAAAAATGGCTGGGCAGCGAACTCGACCTTCATTTTAGGACACTAAAAGAGTATACTAAAGGCCAATCCAATCGGTAAATTCCTTCGAAAGTTATCGTGATCGAAAAATAAAAATCTACACACACACACACACACACACACACTGGTAAAACCATGTTTTTCGGGTTCAGGGGGTCACAAAACGTGAAGATTTAACAAAAAAAAATCGGGTGGTCAAGTTTCACACAAGTATAATACATTCTCTCTGATGAGAATGTAAAAACCCTTTTTTGGAAACCGGATTTTGTCACCACTATAACAAAGCTGCCTCTATGAGAAAGCAATTAATTATTTTCGGCCCCATTATATATTTTCATTAATGGATTAAAATTATTCTTTATCCTACAATTTTCAAATAAATTTACATTCTTAAAAATTGCAGATAATATAATGAAATCCGCTAAATTATTGATAGAGGAACTTCATAAGAAAGTTAAGACAATGGAACAACAAAAGTTAAAGATATTCCATGAAATTTTAGAATTGAAACAAGGTATGTGCTTTATTTAGCATGAAATTTTTTCTCTCTTCTTTAACATTTCGAAAAATTCATAGCTGACAAAAATTTATTAAATATCTCTTATAATTTTTAGAACGAGAAGATAAGATAAATAGGGAAATTGAAACTGTTTATGCTTTAAGAAGATCATGTATAATTTACGAGGACAAATTAGATATTCAGCTAAAAGTGGACTCAGCTAATGAGGATGAGAAAGTAACAATTTTATTTTTTGTGCAAGAACACAAAGATAAATATTATGCTGATCTTGTGCATAAAGCTAATTCTTGGAAAGGTTGGTAAACTAATTTAATTTACTTTAAATTTTTACTGTTAATGCATACAAATGCGTTATTAAATAAAATGTATTAATTTTTCAGTTGCGAAAATCGAACCTGTTCTCCCTTTAAACCACATGCAAGAGTTAAGTTCAGTGGTAGATTTTTCAAATGGCTGGCAGGTAAAGAATATTAACGCCTTTTTGTGCCGATTACGACACATTTTTCAAGAACACTACATTAAGTAATAACTTATTAAAAACTGTAATA
Source organism: Synergus itoensis (assembly GCA_904066005.1). Taxonomy (NCBI): domain Eukaryota; kingdom Metazoa; phylum Arthropoda; class Insecta; order Hymenoptera; family Cynipidae; genus Synergus; species Synergus itoensis. The sequence continues at coordinate 21,172 of CAJFCP010024325.1, read as the reverse complement.
TTATATAACTAATTAAACATTAAGAATCATAGTTTTATGCTGCAAATATTCAATATATATTATGATTTTGTAATAACTGGTATGTTTCTTTTTTTAAACTGTCGACCTTATATAATAACTCATGTGAGGTTTTGCTAAATATAAATGGAGTGGATTGCAATTATTAACGTCGAATTTCAATATAATCGAAATGAAAAGGAGTCGAATTTTCAGTAATTAAGCATTTATTAATACAGTTTTGAATTATTTCGAGTAAATTTTTATGAAAATGCAACAATATATTTTGCTGGAAACATTGATAACAGCTTATGGGATTTTTACTGCACCAATGAGAATAATTATTTTTCCTGTAAGGCTTAAGGAATGTGAATATATCTTCGTAAAAGAATTTGGTGGTCCTGAGAAGGACCTTTTGGTTTTTGAATGGAAAGGCAGATGATAGGTTAGGTTAGTCCTTAAAAGGACTAAGGTAATTTCATACGGTTTCATGCAGAAGTAGATGTTTGAGAAATTCTGTGGTCTCGGGAGATCAGGTAGCTTCATTCGTTTTTATCACTTAAAGCGATAAGACGTTTTCGTCGTTTAATAACAATCACCTTTACAGGTGGTTTGTTGTTTTTCGTTGCGGATTTTGGAAGGTGGGATGAGGGAATAGGGATGTCCAATTCAATCCCCAAAAGAGTGGTCCATTCTGGAGTAATAAGTGACGAATGGTCGTCCGGGCACCATTTATTACATCATTCGCACTGCTTCTTGTCTTCCTTCTTTTTTTTAGGGGTAGGGGGAGGAGTTCCAAACCAGGAACTTCTTCCAGGGCTGCGATCCAGGTAAGGAGTGGTGGTGTTGATGGGATCCAGTAGACGTGTATGTCTAGTGTCTGACACACTCGGCTGTCTGGTTATTGTTTCGAAGCTGGATTTGACAACGTCAAGGGTATTAGAGAAAGAAGGTTGTGCAGGAAACCAATCTATTGGAACTCGAGTTGGTGGTCCTTGTTTTATTCGGTAAGTTTTCGTCGTTTAATAACAATCACCTTTACAGGTGGTTTGTTGTTTTTCGTTGCGGATTTTGGGAGATGGGATGAGGGAATAGGAATGTCCAATTCAATTCCCAAAAGAGTGGTCCATTCTGGACGATCTCACTCTGCATCGTCTTCAATAAGACCTAATGCTAAGAAAGCACTATGAAAAGTGTCATGTATTTTACAATCAACCGTTCAGATGTCTTCAAAACTTGTGGCTCCTTTTACTGTTATTAGCAATAATCGAAGATGAAAGAGTTTTATTTGATTTGGACTAATTGAATACATGCGTCCAATAACATTTAAGTGTGGTTTACGTATTTCCCATTGAGATGTATTTTCACCTCGTTGTTTCTTGAATACGTAATGGGATGGAATTTCTGCGTACGTGAATATAAATAAATAAATAAAAAATAAAATAAATAAATACGTCATTTATAAATATAAATAAATATATTTATTTATTATATAAATATTTATTATATTATATAAATATAAATATATTTATTTATTTCTAAAATAAATACATCGTTTATAAACTAAAAACTGCTTATCTGTATAAAATTAATTATACAGATACGAGCGAAGTAATGAATGTTCGTCGTTTCCTGATATTTTGCATTATCAATGACAACGGCGTCATTTGAAACAAGTTGAATGAGAAGCCCTTTATGACCGTCCATCTGCGTAATTGTTTGTTGTTTGTTATATTATTTTATATGACACGCAGCACGCTCTCGCAGATGTTGAACGCAACCGCTTGCATACAGAATCTGTAAAAATTTAAAAGCGGTCGTGGATCGGTCGTCGAGTCCTGGAGCTTAATCAGCACGGATAGACGAACAATTTAATGATTTACGATCGTATTTACATGTTTTTGTGTGTAAAAGTGGCGTTTTAGCACGGTTATATTTAATACAAGTGGCATGAAAAAAAGGAAGAGAGAAGGAATTTGGAAGAAATTCTTTTTTTTCTTTTCTTTCTATTTTTTTCTATTTTATTTTGACGACCTCAGATCAGGCGAGACTACCCGCTGAATTTAAGCATATTACTAAGCGGAGGAAAAGAAACTAACCAGGATTTCCTTAGTAGCGGCGAGCGAACAGGAAATAGCCCAGCACTGTATCCCGCGGTTATTGCCGCTGGGAAATGTAGTGTTCGGGAGGATTCACATTTCACACCATCCCGTGACGTTGTACCGAGTCCAAGTCCATCTTGAATGGGGCCACTTACCCGTAGAGGGTGCCAGGCTTGGGGATTCGTCTTGTCAGATAGACGAGACCCATATTATTATCAATAATAGAAGAATTTCAATGTAACGGTACGTTTTTCCGGGGCGTCCCTGTTCGGGCGCCATGTAACTGTACGTTTTTACTCGACATCCCTATTAGGGCATCATGTAACGGTGGTGTTTTGCTTAGAGGGGGGTGAAGCCTCCCTTTTTGCCCTATCGGACGCTTCAGTCGAGCCAGGATCGATTTTAAGGGAAAAAATAAAGTAACATATTTTGTTATATGTGAAGTGTGTGACTCTAAAAGAATGCAACGGTGCGTGCGAGAGAGAACGTGTTGTAGGAGAGAGAGAGAGATACGCGCGGGATACGTATGAGTTGCGTATGAGACGTGTGCGAGAGAGAAGCGAATGAGAGACGAGTGAGAGAGAACATCGGCGGCGTAGTGTACGTAGTCTTACTTCGGTACCTGCGAAACATGGAGCAGTGTAAATGGTGTTGCGCATGCGCGTTGTCATCGGTAGAACGAGGCGAGCATCGCCTCCTGAGCCCGTCTCTCTCTCGAGGCGGTGTACGTTACGGTGAGAAAGAGAGAGGGGAGAGGGAGGCGTTACGGTAGTCTTTTTGTGACGTCGCGCGAGGCACGTGATACTTTTCTCCAGGTCGGTCGGTTGTCGATCAGGTGTGTAGTCTCAAGGTTAGTCGGTTGTATACGTAATATCCCCAGGTTAGTCCAGGATTCACGGCTATGGTTGCGCCCTCTAGTCGTGAATCCGTTTGCCAGGTGTACGGCTGTAGTTGTACCTTCCAGTCGTACACCTGGTGGACTCTACTCGATGAAGAGGTCGTCGGTTACGTTCTTCCCCAGGTCAGTCCAGGATTTCCGGCTATGGTTGCACCCTCTAGTCGTGAATCCTTTTGCCAGGTGTACGGCTGTAGTTGCGCCTTCCAGTCGCACACCTGGTGGATTCCAACTGGAGATGTTGTCCAGATCGGTTATGCCCCAGGTTAGTCCAGGATTGACTGCTATGGTTGCACCCTCTAGTCGTGAATCCTTTTGCCAGGTGTACGGCTGTAGTTGCACCTTCCAGTCGCACACCTGGTGGACTCAACCTGAAGAAGATGTCCACGTCGGTCCCGTTCGCTCTGCTATGGTTGCACCCTCTAGCAGAGAGAACAGTCAGTTCCTCGAGTGTAGGCTGTGCTACTCCCCGATGAACTGCCTCGAAAAGTGTCGGAGCACCTCCTTTTATACCCTGGAGTTACGTAACTTAGAGTCGGAGAGTGGTGGGGGTAGCCAGCCGACGGGCCCTCGCCTCGTATCGATCGGTGACGTGCTAGTTAGAAAATGGTAGAGAGTAACAACGTGTAGAGCTCTTAATCGGCCGTCTTGTGTTGAGAACGGTGACGGGCGTTTAGCCGAGAATATGACCGGGAATGTTACCGAGAATATGACCGAGAGTGTAAGAGCTCTTCACGTATGTGACGGGCGACAATACTGCCCGTCACATAAAGAATATATAAAAAATTATATTCTTTCTTTTATTATTGATATTTTTTTAACGCCGCCTAAACCCAGGCGCGAGGGACTTTGATTTATTTTGTCTCCTCGGGAAGGAAACCCAGGCGCGACGAACTTTAACATAATATGATTCTGCACGTTTGGGCAGACTAAGGCGCAAGAAAATTTGTAATATTTTGTACCTCTTTGTAAGGAAGCACAGGCGCGAGGAACTTTATGGTATTTAGTTATTTATACCTTTGTTTCAGAGGAGACAAAATAAATCAAAGTTCCTCGCGCCTGGGTTTAAGCTCGAGGTGGAAATAGTATATTAATAATTAATTGGCCGCCCGGCATTTGTAAGGCCGAGCCGCAGGCGAGGCGTTACTGGCTAGGAGCGGCCTTCAAAAACGTATGAAAAAAGTAAAAAGCATCAATATCTACTTTGTTAAATTTATTAATTTTATTAGTAAGGAAAAAATGTTATATTTTTTATTTTATATATTTTCTTTTACACATTTATATAAAATAAATATATAACCTTGCTTTATTTATAAAATTTAAATCTTAAATTTATTTTAAAATTACTAAATGTCACTAATACTTATGTTACCACGGTTACCTAAAAATATCAACCCTACTTCATGTTGCAAAAAGGAAGAATTCATGAGAAAAACAAGAGAGCGCAGCAGGCCGTAAAAGCTGCTGTTCCCTGCTTACAAACAATCCGGGAGGGACGCACTTTCGGCTAGGGGATCAAGAAAAAATTATTTAAACTCTCTCGCGTCTAAGTTCATCCAACTCGTGTGAATCAAATTATGTTAAAGTTCCTCGCGCCGGTGTTTCCTTCCCGAGGAGACACAATAAATCAAAGTCCCTCGCGCCAGGCCGCTATACGGTGAGATCCTGTCAACGGTCCGCGACTCCATACGGCAAACAGGGCCCGTGCGATGACCGATCGTGAAACCGATCGCCTAGTAGTGACACAGTGTTTCGAGCCTTTCGACTCACGAGACTCCTATAAATATCGTTGCCTCCTTTGACTAGAAAGGATACGGCCTTAGAGGCGTTCAGGCATAATCCCACGGATGGTAGCTTCGCACCACCGGCCGCTCGACCGAGTGCTTGAACTAAATATCCGAACCTGCGATTCCTCTCGTACTGAGCAAGATTACTATCGCAACGACGAGTCATCAGTAGGGTAAAACTGACCTGTCTCACGACGGTCTAAAACCAGCTCACGTTCCCTGTTAGCGGGTGAACAATCCGACGCTTGGTAAATTCTGCTTCGCAATGACAGTAAGAGCCGACATCGAAGGATCAAAAAGCGACGTTGCTATGAACGCTTGGCGGCCACAAGTCAGTTATCCCTGTAGTAACTTTTCTGACACCTCTTGCTGAAAAACTCTTCAAGCCAAAAGGATCGATAGGCCGTGCTTTCGCAGTCTCTATGCATACTGAACATCAAGATAAAGCCAGCTTTTGCGCTTTTGCTCTAAGCTAGATTTCTGTCCACGCTGAGCTGGCCTTAGGACACCTGCGATAATCTTTGACAGATGTACCGCCCCAGTCAAACTCCCTGTCTGGCAGTGTCCTCGAATCGGATCACGCTGAAGTATAAACGGCGATCAGCCGTAGCCTCACACCACTCTTACAAGCTTGGTTCTAGAAATACCGTGACAGCCGGGATGAAAATCCTCTGGGCGCACGCCCTCCGCTTAACTGAGTAAGTAAAGAAACGATGAAAATAGTGGTATTTCACCGGCGATGTTGCCATCTCCCACTTATGCTACACCTCTCATGTCTCCTTACAATGCCAGACTAGAGTCAAGCTCAACAGGGTCTTCTTTCCCCGCTAATTTTTTCAACCCCGTTCCCTTGGCTGTGGTTTCGCTAGATAGTAGATAGGGACAATTGATTGTGAGACGGGTTAAACGTCAAATTGACGAACCAGGGCTTTTACCCGCTAGTGCGGTATTTCGCCAGTCTAATCCATTTACACTACTATTTAATTCCATCATCCACAAAGAATGAACGGAAGTGGAAAAACGTCATCCAAAGACATCCAATAAGAACGAATTCAAATTGGCGTCTTGACTGAAGACCTGTTGCCCACGTAAAAATGTGGGGGGAGCGTTCAGCTATGCTCGTCCCTGCCCACCACACCGATCAGTTAGACACCGACCAGTGGGACAGGAAGGACATTTCCCAGCGGGGACCTCACGGAGGTTCCGCTCCCAGCTCCGGACCTAAAAAGAAAAATAAATTTTAACCTGAAATAATGGGACATTCATTAGCTGTAGGATTAAGGATCAAGGTTAGGTTGGAAAGAAGAAGTAGTCCCTTCACCCTAAGATCGTCTCTGCGTCGGACTCCACACACGCGTTCCGTTACATTAAAACTCCGACATTAAAGCGCTGGGTAAGTATAAAGCAGCTCTTTCTTGGAGAAGCCATCTTACCGGCATGACGCCAGCAACGACACAGAGCGCGTCCGCCGAGTCAGTGCGACACGCACGTGCCACGCCGAGTAACGCAAACCGCTGCATGGAAGCAAGCCTTTGAAGATCTCTTACATTCACAAGTGTTAGCCATCCCGCTACCGCAAACGACACAATCGGAACGAACAACCCCTTGTAAAGTAAAGGGAAGATATTACTGCGTATGCCCCACTTATTACACGCGACTCTTCTTAAGCGACCAAACAAGCGATGTATTTTCCCCTGAAGATAACTAACGTGATCCGCTATTTTAAATCCCTGTCTGAAATAAACACCCAAAATTCTAACCGACTTTTTTAGCTTAATTTTTTTTTTTTTTTTTTTTAATTGCCGCATCCGACGCGCATCGCTGGTTTTTATATTTATCGGCCTTACGCTTCCTATCTCCCGGCGCGTATTTAAAATACATCATCTCGGTCTTCGTTCTGGACAGCTCGAGTTGCGCCTCTGTGCACCAATTATGTATAACATCTACTATTTCTTGCCCCTTAAGTTCGATTTCTTTCCGCGAATTCCCTTTAACTACTGCCGTCAAATTATCGGCATACCCTACGAAGATTTTACCGAATCTTTCCTCCAGAACTCGCAGAAGCTTATCAAAGGTGACATTCCAAGCACACGGCCCAAGGACTGAACCCTGTGGGCACCCCCGGGTCGCCCACTTTGTAACCTCAACTACGTCCCAGGAGATAGTCATGCACCTATCCGTGAAGTAGCTTACAAGCACTCCATTGACATTAGCAGGACAACCCCTCTCCCTAAAGCTCATAAGAGCAAGAGGCCACCTGACATTATCAAATGTCCCAGAAATATCGAACATTATACCGAGAACCTGATTCGCATCCTGACAGCCCTCAACGATTCGACGGAGGTTGACAATAGCATCCTCCGCCGAGCGCCCCTGCATAAAGTCATACTGCCAGTCTGAGAATAGCTCCGGCTTTATAACATTACTCCTCATACGACCGAGAAGCAGCCGCTCGAACAACTTCCCGAAGACCGAGAGAATGCACACGGGCCTGTACGACCTAACCTCCGTTGGATCCTTATCCTCACGCTTTAGGAGCACGCGTATCACGCCCTCCTTCCAGTTGAGTGGAAAAACCCCTAAACGCAAACACACATTCACGAGCCTAATATACTCCTTTCCTATCATCGGCCACGCCCACTTTAAAACTTTAACATCGATCAAGTCGGCACCTGGCGCCTTATTGTTGGAAAGCCTCCCAAGGATCACTTCAGCCTCCTCCAGAGTGAACTCAGATTCATCTCTATCGGGAACCGGGAAACCATCACAGGGCCGTCCACCACCATCACCCCCAGTCGGATGCCGATCCGCTATATCATCCGGAACCATAATTTCTATGAATCTTTCCGCGATCTCCTGCCTAGTCCTATTATAAAAAGATGATGAGGTCGAAGTCGAAAAAACCTAACGCCTTTTCCGGCAATCTGATTCGTTGTCGCGTAAGTATCGATAGTGCTTTTCGACAATCGATACTTGCGCGCGCTCATTTGAATTTGATTTCATTAATCCTCATTTTATCACGAGTCTAAACTCGAAATATATCGAAAATCTTGGTTTTAAAAAAGCAATTTTATAGTAATATTTAAAATAAATAATCAGCTAATTTATTATGACTAATTAATAAATTAATTTAATAATTAGTTAACCGATTTTTCAAATAATAATGTACAACTATAAATTCGCTACTTTTTTTAGAAATTGAAACCATAATTAAAGATTCATACTACAGTAAACATAGTCAATTTTGAAAACAATCTAATAATAATTATTTTTTATAACGTAAAATAGATGTTGTATCAATAGTTTATAAAGTATCAGACTTTAAAGAAATATGAAGTATCATGAGTTATAAACAAAAACAGTGGGTAATTATATTCTTTTAAAAATTTACTAGCGAGGTTTCGCCTTATAAAAAAACTTAAGAAATTTACAGTTTTGTAATAATATATAAAATAAACAATTAATTAATTTCATGATAATTAATTAGCCGGTTATTTCAAATAATACTGTACACAACTATAAATGTGGTATATGAATGCAGTAGTTTTTTTTAGAAATTTAAACCATAATTCAAGATCCATACTATAGTAAACACAGTTAATTTTGAAAACAATCTAATAATAATTATTTTTTATAACGTAAAATAGATGTTGTATCAATACTTTATAAAGTATCAGACTTTAAAGATTTAAAAACAAAGAAAACTTAGATTAAAATCAAGCCATATTTTACGTAAAGTAGCAAACGATTTGATTTTATTATATATTTAATTTTAATAAAACATGTTTACCGTAATTTACATAACTACTTTATGTTTTGCGTTATAAAAAAAACAGTGGGTAATTATATTCTTTTAAAAATTTACTACATTTACAGTTGTATTGGATGTTTAAGCGAGATTTATCCTTCTAAAAAAAACTTAAGAAATTTACAGTTTTATAATAATATTTAAAATAAACAATTAAATCATTTATAATGACTAATTAATTAATTTCATGATTATTAATTAGTCGGTTATTTCAAAAAATATTGAACACTACTATAAATGTGGTATTTTTGTTAGAAAAGAATCCACAATTAAAAATCAATACAACTATATAAAACGTAGTTAATTTTGAAAACAATCTAAGAAATATTATTTTTTGTGAAGCAAAACACACGTTGTAATTATTTAATTTATAAAATATAAGGAAACATTTTTTATAAAATTTTTTTTTATTTTTGAAAATTATTTAAATTTTTTAAATTCATATCAGGTTACTGTTATTCCTATAAAACTCAAATTTTAAAATGTCAAATATTAATTATGACGGATAGAAAAGAAGAAATAAAATTTCATAAATTATAACTTAAAAAAGAAAAAGTAGTATCATGAACATTTAAGAAGGAAAAACAATCCTATTTCACCTTCCATTTCAAAAATATTATTAATTCAATGAAATTGATGGACTTATTTGTTTCAATAAAAATCTCGGTTTTAAAAAAGCATTTATATAGTAATATTTAAAATAAACAATTTACTAATTTATTATGACTAATTAATAAATTAATTTAATAATTAATTTACCGGTTTTTCAAATAATACTGTACAACTATAAATGCGAAAGTTTTTTTTTAGAAATTGAAACCATAATTAAATATCCATACTACAGTAAAGAAATATGAAGTATCATGAGTTATAAAAAAAACAGTGGGTAATTATATTCTTCTAAAAATTTACTAGCGAGGTTTCGTCTTATAAAAAAAACTTAAGAAATTTACATTTTTGTAATAATATTTAAAATAAACAATTAATTAATTTCATGATAATTAATTAGTCGGTTATTTCAAATAATACTTTACACAACTATGAATGTGGTATTTTTTTAGAAAAAAAAGACCACAATTAAACATCAATACAACTGTATACGTAGTTAATTTTGAAAGGAATTATTCCTATAAAATGTAAATTTTTTAAAATAAAATTTTAATTATGACGGATAGAAAAGAAGAAATAAAATATCATAAATTTTATAACATTTAAAAAAAGTAAATGCGCGCGCGGAGCGCGCGTTCGTTCTTGTAGTAGCAAAAGTGCCATCCCTACGTTTAATAGTGCTCTGCACTCCCTTAATTTCCAATCTCTCGGCTTGAACTTTATAAACTATACCCCACGGATCATCATTTCCCTTTTCCAACACAAACTTCCGCCAACTTTCCCTGGACGCTTTCCTAATTTCCCGACGATATTTTCGCAAGGTAGTATGATATCTACGTCTAGTTTCTACCTTATTCTCCGAATAGGCTCTGCGGTAAATCCGTAACAGACGAACTACCTCCCTTTTCCTACGCGTCAAATCCGTGCTCCACCACGGGTGAGACTTCCTTGACCATTTCTTTCTGAACATGGAAGCAACACAAGCCGAAACAATTACTCGAGTAAGCTCCTTCGAAAAGTTATCTATGCTTTCCCCATCAGTGATCTCGATGCCACTCAGAATGGAGTCCACAGACTCCTTTAAGCATCCTTCGAACCGCTCCCGATCAATTCTTGTTAACAAAAATCGTTTCAGTTGAGAAACCTCGGACGGGCCGATCTCAGTGACATCCCTAATCTTGACTCTAGTTTCTATCACGCAATGATCGCTGGTTGTCAAACCCGGTAAGACATTCCACGAGCTAATAAAAGGTAAAATATTCCCGGTAACTAATGTTATATCAGTATGCGTATTCCCGCGTGCCGACATGTACGTCGGAGCTGTTCCACTATTCAAGAGATGCACGAGAGATGACGAGGCATTTGGTTTTTTTTTTTTTTTCTTTTTGAAAAGGAGGTGAGAATGTATTTACGCACTGAGTGTGGGACTCGTTGAGCCGACTTTTGTCGACACAAAATACCCACTAAACTTACAACTCCTTTGTATTGCGCCTTATTACGGGAAGGCGCATGGCCTGCCGACTCCCATGTATTTTTTTAGCCAGAACTTTTCTGCGTCAACAGAGCCATCTTCAGTTGGTCCGAAGGAACTAGAGTTCTGTGAAGTCATTCTGGGCATGCGCATCATGTAAATATAATTTTAAATTGTTAACCTCAAAGTTTGTTTACGTTACGTCGCAGAGCACATTGTTTGATTTGTTTCTTGTCTTTTATTCATACAGTTTTGTACTGTTTATATTTTAACTGTATATACCGTATATACTTTAACTGCGATCGTATAAACAGTACAAAACTGTATGAATAAAACACAAGAAACAAATCAAACAATGTGCTCAGCGACGTAACGTAAACAAACTTTGAGGTTAACAATGTAAAATTATATTTACATGATGCGCATGGCCAGAATGACGTCACAGAACTCTAGTTCCTTCGGACCAACTGAAGATGGCTCTGTTGACGCAGAAAAGTTCTGGCCAAAAATATACATGGGAGTCAGCAGGCCATGGGAAGGCGGCACCCAACGTGAAGGGGTCGCTGTTTCGCCACTCACGGTTTCCCACGAAGATCCTGTATCCTCGTTACGTGATGTTGAAGCTCCATCCTATCCGATGCCATCCCGGCTCCGTTTTCGGACTGACGTCATTTGATTAAACGTCCTGAATGCTGCTACTCCTCCAATGATGACTCTCGACGATATAATCTTCACATCTTACTGAGTGAAGCCCCATCCTCGAAAATCACTTGCGGATTCAGTTGACCACACTCCCTTCCAATTCAGAGTGAAGGAGCTAATGCTATTCTAGCATTTTGGGAGAACTCATTACGTATGTATTCAGGCTTACGAAGGCCTTCTTCGGTGTTAATGCGAGGCTCTGTTCTTACATCGTAACCACCCAGATAACAATGCGTGCGACGCACGTTACCCGCATTGTGTGATCGTCATGCAATGCGTGCGAAAACGCGTGCATCTCGGCAGCAGTACATGATGGCCACTTACATGCGAGCGTTATGAGTCGCATTTCGCTAGCATGGAATGCGCGGAACATGGTCATATGGTGCGAGCTTTATGAGTCGCATTTCGCCATCATTAAGATCCGTGATCATGTGCACAACGCATGAGTCGGAACTTGCACGCGATAGCGTCTGTTTGTTTTACACTGCCCACGCTGCCCACTGAACGAGTATCGTGTTCGCATTTTTTCACGCGTTATCTTTCAGAATCTGTTGGGAAATTACTCGCCTCGATTTTTTGATCGTCTCCAAAGATTGTCGTGTCTCAACAGTGTGTTGTGAAATTAAAAAACTTGTAAGTACAACCGAAAAAAAAAGTAAGTATAATATAAAACCTAACCTATATGCCTAACCTCTCTTGTTCCGCGACAATTCATATCTAATTCCTTTATTATATGTAATTTCTTGCTGTTAATTAATTTAATTGTGCTTGGTTGCAAGAATATAATTTATTTCTAATTTTGTAATTTATTGAAAGTTCAAGGCTGTAACGAGAACAGGTTTATTATTATTTATATTTATGAAATAATAGTTTGGAAGATGAATTTATTCTAAGTTCCTGAAAAGTAAAGCTTATGCCCTCTCATAGGCTAAGAACCTGTAATCGTGGGTCGTGGGAACGTTCCGAGGGAAACGAATAAGTGCGCAAGCTTGTTTAATGAAAATAAAATAACTGTTTATTCAAACATAAAGAAATTGAGATCAATTAAAAATAATGAAAGGAAGTTACCGTTGTCCGTACGCGGAAAGACTCGATATAAACTAAGTTTATTTCTTTTATCAAATGACTCGATATAAACTAATTTTTGTTCATCGCGTAGCGAACTAACGATAACCTTCCAAAGAAACAAATCAAAATTAATTATAATTTTATGAAGTTAAATACATGCCATTTCAGTTGGCTAATTCAAAGATCAATGCGATTAACATTAACAAAGTGTTGATCTAGATCAAAAATCAAAGCTAACAAATCTCAAAAAGAAACTCGGATGTCATACAATTCTTTAATACAATTATTTATAAAGAGTGTCGGAGCTCATCAAAAAACTAATTACAAAACTTGGACCTTATGTCCTCTAAGAAATACTTAACGCGCTCTTACGGCCCTAAGTCCGAGTTGACGTATCAATAGAAGTTTATTTATTTATTAGTTACAAATTCTTAATACGGACTTGTACACTCTCAGTCCCTTTACGTAAGAGCTTTAACCCAAATTTGTTTACGCAACTAAAAATATGAATATAACTTTCGCAAGATTGGAAAAATACCGAGATATATTTTTAAATAATATCTAAATCTTTAGCGCTACTTAATTTCACGACTTCGACACGTTTTAACATTTCGCAAGGATAAATTATTTCTCACGAGAAAACTTTAAATGCTTTTAAGAAAATTTACAACAGCCCGCTGAGCTTCGCTACTCAGTTAAAAAAGTCTAAGTTCAATAGAGAGCCTAAGAATTACTAACACCCACAGCCTGGTACAGCGTGCATAGGTGCTTCGTAATTTTAACGCAAAGTGTATAATTCAGAAAAATCGCTAAAAATCCCACAGCCTGGTACAGCGTACATGAGATTTGTAAAACGCAAAAGAAATACACTAAACCTATAGCCTGGTACAGCGTACATAGGATTTAGCCATTTCCGAAATATCAACAAAATCAATTACAAAAAAGAAAAACAAATATATCAAAAAGAAAGAGCCAGCAGCCTGGAGCAGCGTGCACCAACCCTTTAAAGAGTGAAAAACTATCTTTTAACAAAGATAGGTTAAGTTACAAAAAACGAATAACCCCAGCCTGGAACAGCGTGCAGAGTTACCGAAAATATACTACCTTACT